>CM046674.1:13122668-13417176 GCA_025594165.1 Tamias sibiricus | reverse complement strand
AAAAGGACTAAACTCCCAGCCCAACAGTTGATCCAGAGAGCACGTGGTAGCTCCTGAAATGGTGGGTACTGCGTGAATATTCTTGGGTGTGTGCTACTCATTGTCTTGTCATCATTGTTGGTGGCAGTAGGTAGTGTGGTCAGTCAAATGATCATCCAAACCTCCTCCTGGGGACAATTTGTCCAGGCAGATGAAGAATCTCCAAGCAGGTGGCTGGCTCTTGCTGTTCCCCGTGATGACATTAATCCAGATTCCTGTCAGCTCCACCAAATGAGCATCATTATCTCAATTCCACAGATGAAGACCCCTCGAGGTTCTCAGGATGAAATCACTAGCCTGAGCTCACCCGGCTGGGAGGATGCAGCCCTGGGATTTGAACCAGTCTCCATAGCTCCATATGCTGTCCCGTGAGGGCACCGACGCCAAACCACAGATGGCACTTGAAGGGGCGGCCCGCAGCCTCTTATTCAACCTGCGCGTGAAGCGTGGACAGGACGTCCTCTACAATTTTCCTGAGCACGAAATCCTCCAGGTGGGGCCTCCATGCCCGTAGAGAGTTGATTCTGCAGCTGAAGGCGGCTCTGTGCCTACACAGTTCCTCCTTGTGCTAAGCCCAAACCCTGGCCCTGACTTCTCTGGTTCAAATCTGCAGAGCAGCACAGAGGTCTGTTCTTTCTTATCCGCTGGTCCAGAGCTTTGAGGAGGAGCGTGATCATCTTCTTGGCCTTCCATTCATTTTCTCACCCGTCCGTGTAGTTGTCTAACCATTCAGAAATATTTATTGAGGTTCCGCTGTACACCAGATCCTGGGCTCAAGTGCCACATGGGACAGGTGCGGTCCTGCCTCCGTGTGGTTTACGTTTTAGTTGGGGGCAAAGGTACCCCCCCCAAATATTTTTTTAAATAGTTTGATTAAAACATTTGATCATAACTCTTGAGAATTTTATTAAGAAGAACTATAGGAGTCCAAAGGAGAAAGAAAACATTTCTATGGGAGCACATAATCAGGACAAACAGGAAATGATTTGGCAAAGAAGATGCCGGAAGACAGGTGAGGTGTGATGTAGGTGGGGGAAGGACTTTCCGGGGATGGTGAGGAGCACGTGCAAAGGTCCTGAGGCAACGCAGAACCCCACGTGGCTGTACAGGGTGGGAGTAACTTGCTGGGGCACACAGAGGTGAAGCGACTCCATGCCTCGCCTCTCACGTGGCATCTTAAAAGCAGACAGGAGAGCAGGGACAGGGGCCGCAGTGCAGCCCGCAGGCTGGGAACAAGTGGGGGGCTCCCTACGGTTCATACCGACTCAGTCCCTGAAGCCCTCCGTGGCTGGCCGTGCTGGTGCCCGTCACAGTCATCTTAGTTAAGCTGACAAGTGTGTTTCCCCAGCGTCCCCTTTCCTCGTAGCTTTCTATTTTTAAGTCGTCTTTAGAAAAAAAAAAGGGGGGGGGGGCTTTCACAGGTGATGTTGAAGGCAGAAGTGCAGCTGCAGCCACGGTCCCCAGAAGGCCACCAAGTCCGACGGGTGAGGGAGGGCCGCAGGTGTCCTCAGTCTCCTGCATGTGGCACCCAGCTGGGCTTCCCAGTCGCTGGCCCTGACACCCAACACGGGCACTGCAGGTGGAGTCGCCTTCCGTCTTCCTTCTGCAGGGGCCGCTGTGTCCCCTATCAGCTCGGGTGGCCGATGGCCTTCAAAGAAAGAAGATGGACTTCCGCCACCAGCAGGAGCACGCGGGTGGGAGGGGCGCTCTGGCTCCTCCCTCCTCACCTGCATCGCCCCGCCCCTCGGGCACCCCCCCCCCGCACCGCCACGCCCCTCGGGCACCCCTCGGGCACCGCCCCGCCCCTCGGGCACCCCCCCCGCCCCCCCCCTCAGGCACCGCCCCCCCGCCCCCCCCCGGGCACCACCACGCCCCTCGGGCACCGCCCCCCCGCCCCCCGCACCACCACGCCCCTCGGGCATCGCCCCGCCCCTCGGGCACCGCCACGCCCCCAGGGCACCGCCACGCCCCTCAGGCACCGCCCCCCCCGCACCACCACGCCCCTCGGGCACCGCCCCGCCCCCTCGGGCACCACCATGCCCCTCGGGCACCGCCACGCCCCTCGGGCACCGCCACGCCCCCCAGGCACCACCCCGCCCCTCGGGCACCCCCCCCCCCGCACCACCACGCCCCTCGGGCACTGCCACGCCCCCCCAGCACCACCACGCCCCTCGGGCACCGCCCCGCCCCTCAGGCACCGCCACGCCCCTCGGGCACCGCCCCGCCCCTCGGGCACCGCCACGCCCCCCAGGCACCACCACGCCCCTCAGGCACCGCCCCCCCGCCCCTCAGGCACAGCCACGCCCCTCGGGCACCGCCACGCCCCTTGGGCACCGCCCCGCCCCTCGGGCACCGCCACGCCCCCAGGGCACCTGTCTGGGCCGCCCACCACCGTCCCACGCCGCGGCTCCAGGTTGGAGACTCAGCTCGGGCCTCGTCCGCCTGCCTGGGCTCAAGGCTGGCTCTGGGCTGTCCCCACCTGCGTCTTCCCAGGTCCCTCACCGCCCGCTTCCTCCTCGGAGATGATGACCATGGTGCCCAGAGGTGACAGTGGGGAGAAAGTTCTCAGCACAGTGCCGGGCACGCTGGAGGGGCAGCAAGGCCAAGTTCTTCTTAGTGACTTTTTATCCCGGAAGCAAGTACAGTGTGCGAAAGTCGCTCCCCGCCCCATGTCTGCATAGCCACTGTCGCTGGCCCCGAGGGCTCTGCTGCGCTCTCACTTGCATTCCTTCCGGTGATCCTTCAACCACCACCAAAGTAGGTGTGGGCAATGCTCCCCTTTGGCTGTCCCCAAAGCCATTCGCAACCTTTGTTTCCTCTACTTACCTCCCACTGTCGAGAAGATGAAAAGAAGTCAGATAGCTGCCTCCCCATTCTCCTTGCATTTGAGAGTGGATTGTGACTCTGGCTCCTGAGATGGGAGGGAAGAGCAGTCCTCCCAGAGAGGAGTGTTTAGGAAGGCTGTACTTGCCTGACAAGTGAAGTCAGCTCTCTCCTTCCTCCCTTCCTAAATGTAGATGTGATGACTGGCGCTGTGGCAGCCTTCTTTCACGTGTAAGGATGAGATGCTCACAGTTGAGCATGGTAGAGTATGTATACAAAAAAAAAGCTTGGGTCCTTTGATATATATATATATATATATTTTTTTTTTTTTTTTTTTTTTTTTTTTTTGGTACTGAGGATTCAACCCACGGGTGCTCAACCACTGACCCACATCCCCAGCCCTTTTTATTTTTTAATTTTGAGACTGGGTATCACTAAGTTGCGTAGGCTCTCGCTAAGTTGCTGAGGCTAGATTTGAACTTGCGATCTTTCTGCCTCAGCCTCCCACGTCGCCGGATTATGGGCATGCGCCACCGCGCCCTGCAGAGCTTTCCTTCTTGAAAATGATATCTAATTGCTGAGCAAACCTTGAGACGCCTGTGTGTCTGTCTTTATGTTTGATGCCATTTTTCATAGACATTTCTGCTACTTGCATAAAAAGCATCCTTAACTGATATCAGGGTCTCAGTATGTGCTTGAGAGGTGAGGCCGGGGAGGTTCAAAAGGTTGGGCAGATTCCAAAAATTCTTGCAGCTGTGAAGTAGAAGACTCGGAACCCAGTCCCAGGGTCTCGCGAGGTCCAGTCCTAACGCTCGTGACCGACACACTCTGTCTACTCCGTGAACATACAGCCCCCACGCCACCACGTCTCCTCTGGAGATTCAAATCCCGAGTCTGATGGCGAGCCCGAGCCTGCACCCCCTGCATGTCCTTCCCTCGTTAACCTGTCCCCAGGGAGCGCCTGCTGTGTAGATGTCTGCTCCTCCACGAAGACACCGCCCTACCGCGGGACCCTTGGAGAGCTTTCCAGTGCATCAGAGGCAGGTACCCTTGACCCCGCCCACCCCACCCCCACGATGCCACAATGACCCTGGAGCTCAGAGAAGCCCACCCGGGGATGGAGTCAGAGACTGATTTAAAGCCTGGGTCTTCTGTGGCTTGCCGTGTGATTCTGGGTGTCAGGAGCTCATCCCCCCACGTCCCCGGTGCCACCTTGAGGTATGAACGAGGAAACTGCTTGACGCCTAACAGACACCTGACTGCAGAAGCCACCACCATCACGGCCATGCGTTAGCTTCCTGGGCACGGTCTTAGGGTGAGGGCCAAGCAATACAGCTAGCATGAGTTCAATAAGCAGCTGCTAATGGGCGGCCCATTGACTATTTCATTAAGAACTTACTGGGTTGTCATTTATCTCCAGACAATGTGCTCAGTGTTGGACTTCAAAGATTTTTTTTTTTTTTTTTTTTTTTTTTTGGTACAGGGGATTGAACTCAGGGGCACTCGACCACTGGGCCATATCCCCACCCCTTTTATGTATTTTATTTAGAGACAGGGTCTCACTGAGTGGCTAAGTGCCTCGCCATTGCTGAGGCTGGCTTTGAACTCTCGATCCTCCTGCCTCAGCCTCCCAAGTGCTGGGATTATAGGCGTGCGCCACCGCGCCAGGCTGATTTCAAAGATTTTTTTTTAAAAGTCAAATAAAACACCCCCTGTCCTTGACACATGAGTAACTATAACACAATGTGAGGGATTCCGTGATAAGGAAGTTCCTAGGATTTATGGAGACTCAGAACAAGAGCACTTTTATAAATCTAGGAAGGCTTCCAGGAAGCGCTTCCAAATTGACTCTTGAAGATGAGCAGAATCTGGATTAGAGGCTCTGAGATTCCCCGTTCCAGGCCCCAGAACTGTGTTTTCCCTGCCATGGGAAGTTCTAGAAAGTTCTAGGCATGGAGTGTGTGCCTCTCGGCGGGACGGGGCTCGGATCTGTGTGGGTGGTGATGGCTTCTGCATCTCAGGGTTCCTGTCTGGAGGCTGCATCGTGGGAACCCAGCCGCCCTCTCACCTCCGCTTTCATTTCCGCTTTTCCTCCTGGTGCTGAACCCAGAGCCGGTAACCCCCATCTCCCCCCCACTTCCTGCTAGGCTGGATGCAGATTCTTAGGAGCCGCCTGCCGAGAAACAAAGGCCGATTCTGTAGGGAAAGCCCTGTTCTTATTTGAAGTTCTGATTTAGGGAAACGACGTGGGTTTTCCTTTCTTTGCAGAAGCTCCTCCGCCTCCACACCCCAGGCAGCGCTCCACGCCGGGCCAAAGTCACCAGCAAGGTCTGAGTGGATTCTCGACTCCTCCGAGGCTGGACGAGGGCTCTGTCGGCGCTCGCGGGACGTGGAGCAAGGGATGCTGTCGGGAGGCTCCAGTCGGCCAGCTCGGCCACAGACCGGGGCTGTCAAGTCAGCAGCAAAGACAAGGCTGACAGTGAGCCCCTGAGGTCGGTGCGTTTATGAAACATCAAAGGTCGTCAGAGTCTCCTGGACTGCGCGCCGGGCTACTGAAAGGCGGGCATGTTCCCACCGTGAGCCTGGGCTTGGTCCTCGCTGGTCTGTAAAAGAATCAAGTTGGTCCTGAAAGGCTTCCCAGGGGTTTCTTTGAGCTTCCCTAGAAGAATAGGATAACGTTGCTGGAAAGCATGGAGCGCTTGGTAGGTCCACTTGCTGAACTCCTACTGTGTGTCCTGGCAAGACAGACCTGTGGGTTTGTGAAGTTCTTAGACGGTATGCAGAGGAGAGGGCACTGAAATCTTCCCGCCTGACTGCAAACCCCAAAGCTGGATCCACCATGAAGGGGGGGGGGGGGGCTCTTCCAAACCACCTGTTCAGACAGGGTGACCATCTTTAATTTGCACAAAGGTGCACGCAGACCTGGTTTAGGCTAGCCACTCCACCCTGTGTGTGAGACAGTCAGGAGTCACACATTCATGAAGGTTTTATTCTAGAAGCAAAGGAGGAGTGGTGGTGGTTCACACCTGTAATCCCAGCACTTGGGAGGCTGAGGCAGGAGGATTGTGAATTCAAAGCCAGCCTCAGCAAGAGCGAGGTGCTAAGCAACTCAGTGAGACCCTGTCTCTGAATAAAATACAAAATAGGGCTGAGGATGTGGCTCAGTGGCCGAGTGTCCCCGAGTTGAATCCCGAGGACTGGAAAAAAAAAAAGAAAGAAAACAAATAAAAAAAGAAGCAGAGAAGGAGGAGGCCAGAGAAGGAGGAGGCCAGAAGGCAGACAAACAACCTAAAGATATTCAAGATGACTTCAGATCATACCCAGTGCAAAGAGGAGGCTCCTAGTGTGCTATTAACTCGATTCTGGGGGAAAGATGCTACCTTAAATAAATGGTCCGTGAAGACTTCCTCAGTGATTAGCATCTGAGCTCAGACTGAAGGTACAAAAGACTTGGTCATTGAAAACCTGGAGGTTCAGGGTATGCAGAGAATCCAACGGTCTAACTGGGGGGCATCGCATGTGGCTTCCCAGGGCATTTATTTGAGGCTAGGAGAACTTTCCTGTAATAGGAACTGCACTTCCATCTGGGTCCTGACATTGTTCTTCTGCTCCGAATCAATCGATTCCTTGCTATTCTTGGTGGGCAGAAAGTCTTTGCAAAACTTGACCTTTCCCGGGTGTTATCAATACGGCTGATCGTGATGCTGCCAGACATGTCCACCTTCCTCACACAACAGGGGGTTCTCGGAGCCCAGGGCTCTTGGTTGCTGCCCTTGGAATGTGGCGATGTTTGTGGAAGATTCTTTTTTTTGCCAAATTTCAATTATGCTATCATGCTGACTCGTTTTATGTCCCTGTATTTTTTTTTTTTTTTACAAGTTTCAGTGTCCATCAGTGAGTCCCCAGGAAGCAGGGGGCTCAGGGTCCCTCAACACCAAAACAGTGTGCAGGTTAAAACCTGTGCAGTCAGTGCTCTTGTGTCCTGAGGATGCTACGTCATTGGTTTTTTAGTTAACTGATAAGATCCAAAGATAATTAGAAAATCCTAAGTCACTGTCTCAGGCTGGTGAGGTTTGCCTAGGCATTGCAAGCAACTTGAAGATCGCTGTGCATTTTTCTATACTTAGCCAGTTCAGCGATGAGCTGCCCTCTTAAAGGACCCCTACGAAGAATTTTTATCCTCATAAATGCATTAGTGAATCATGTGAAATGTACTGAATGTTTCACGGCCCAAATAAGATTTTACATTGCACTCCAAAGTCGACAAGCAAAAATGTCTCTTTCTTATCACCCAAGTCCGCGTTCCCACACCATCTAGCAACTGTGTTTCTCCCTGCCTCCAACTTCTTAAAGAGTCTGGGACTTCCCTGCTGTCTCCTGGTCTCTGCTACAGGGGGCAACTTCTGCTGCCCCTGTCCTTCCTCAAACCTTGTGTCCTAAACAGTCACTGGACTCTGTTCAAGTGCAGGCTCATAACGGCTGCTCAGAGGATAGAACCATCTCCCTGTGATTTTTGCTTGCAGCCTCTCAAAGTATTTTGAGACTAAGAGATGCTCAATTAACAGCTTATGGTAGCAACCGTAGCCCCTTGCAATCTATGATAGACAGGGGTGCCTAATCTCTCTCATGTACTGGAGAACCAGCCATATATATATATGTATATATATATATATATATATTTTTAATTGCTGCTGAGCCCTTGGTTCTGAGCTCTCCAGCACAGGGTCCCTTCAGGCTGCTGAACCGTTCGTCATTTCTAAGTGAGCATGTTTAATGGAGGTGGAGGAAAAAAACACCTTTCACCCAGATACTTCATGGCTTAGGAGCCAATACGGTGCCAGAAACCAGTGTCGGTGTCACCGAAACCCACGTAGTGACCGCTCCCTATACGCCTCTTTTTTTCAAAGCAATCTGCTTTGCCACAAAGCCCAAAGTGCTTGTCTCACCACGCTGGGCGCTGGCCTCGGCCAAGTGGACCCCTGTGGACAGGAAACCTGGTGAGCCCCCCCCTTCTCTCCTTCCTAGAGAAAAGGAACCAAGGCATGAAGACAGAATTGGAAGCTGAGCTGGAAGGTTCTAGAGAGCTATGCATCAGCAGATGAGGGACAGAGACGCTAAACTGAGCAGGGAGGTAAGGGTGGAGTCAGGGACAAGGTGTGGGAGTTCCTGGAGTTTTACAGTCCCCGTGTCTCTTAGATTTATTTCAATAAGATTCTCTCTGCTTCTTGATACAATGCCTCTCTTTCGTTTGTCTGTCTTGGTGTATGTCTGTGGCCCACGAACCAAACTCTCCTGACCAATCACACCTTCTCACCAAAGCAGAGCCCCACCCCCCCCCCCCCGTGCACCCTGCGCCAGGCCGGCTCAGCCCCCGAAGTCGGGGTTCCTCACCTCAAGGCTTCTCCTTACCAGGCTGCGAGCAAACTGAAGTCAAGGTCTACGCTTCTGTCCCTGCCTGGATCCCTACCTAACTCAGCGCTAGGGGCAGAGTAAATGCCTAATAAATGCTTGTTGAATCAAAGGAAGAACGATGTCATGTGCAGAATAAAATCATGTCCAGATCGATTTGCTCCAAGCCCTTCTTACCCCCAGAGACCAGGACTCCACAATCGGCTTAGAGCCGCGCATTTACAAGTTGCACCAATCTCAAGCCCCTTGGGGGACTTTTCTCAAAATAAGCCCATTCTCTTAATTATATCACTGCCTCTGCAGAACCAGGCTGCCCTCTGGGGGGGCGTGCTTCAGAATGCAAACTGGGCGGGGGGCCCGCAAGCACAACAGGCTTTGGAAGCCATGTTTTGTTATTGAATCAGCCTTTGACCCACCTCTTTCGATTAATGGAATCACACAATTAGATGTGCTGGCCTGCCTTTTCTTCTGTTTTCTCCTCATTGCAAGGGTGATGTCGTTGAAGCTGATTCTGCAGTGGTGTCGCGGGTGGTGTGGGTGCCCACCTCCTCAGATCGGAATCCACTGCCCCACCCGGTGACCTCATTCTGCCCCAGGCGTCCTCAACACCCCCGTCCAAGCTGGTAACAAGCTAGAGAGTTCCTCCGGTGAATCCTGCCCAGGCCACCTTTGCCATTATTGCAAAATGTCATTTGTGGAAAAGCATGGGATTCTTTTTTCCTGTAGCTACAGAGTTGACCAAATTGACCCTTAGGCAATTGGATAAAAAGAACATCAAATTTAACCTCAGAAAATAGAATCAGTAAGGTTAATACAGAACAAAAATCCACATCTTAAAATAATAACAGAGGGTTTATGCTGAAGCATGGGTTTAAAAGCCCTGGACGTGCCTGGAACTGGGTGAGCTTGGGGAATAATTAGAACCAAATGCTGGTGGCGGGCTCATGTTCACCTACACTGGATTTTTGCCTGGGCACTTAAAAGTGAACTAATAAAAATAGTTAAGCATGCTTTACACTGTAGCTCTTTCTTTGGGTAAATTGGCAAATTTTAATATTTACATGTAAAATATCAAAAATCTGAAACTTTATATGCATATTATTTTTATGCAAATATACATGGGTTTGTGGAGAAGTTTGATTCTATCTTAAATCTGTCAATCCAGAATTAGATGCTTCACCTACTGCGCCATTTGATTTATATGTCCCTTTTCCTAGAACGGTAGTTCTTAAACTCATATGTGCATCAGAACGCCCAGAAGACCTTTGAAAATGTTTTTCCAAACCCAGTTCAATTAAATTAGAATCTCAAAGTGTGTGAGACCCAGGCCAGGGTATTTTTTTGAAGCTCTTCAAACGATTCTAATATACGACACAGAGAGCTACTGTCCTCGGCGTGTTTGAGAGGGCAAATCATCTGCTGTCATTAAATAGCAAGCACTCATTTCCAAAAATAGGTCTCCAACCACCTGGTTCAGACAAGCAGAACACAGGCATGATAAAGAGGAACAGGTTTGGAGAAGGGACTGTAAAATAGGGCTGGATAAACATCTCTGTGTAAGTTATTTGAGTCACATCTACACAAGTCAGATGCCTCGGTGAGCACGTCATCCCTTGCAAATGCATGAAGCCAATGTTAATTTGTTCAGGGGTCAGAATAAAGACTGCAGGCCGGGCCGCTGTCAGCTGGGAGGTCCTGGGGGATGGTTCATTGATCACCATCAGCAGCATCTGTCCTACCTGGTTGCATTAAACCCTCTGCCCTCCTTATCACACGTTGCTGACCAGAGCAACACAAGATGATGCCAACAGCCCTTCAAACAGCATGGGCAAGACGTTTTAGAGGTATGGATAGGATTTCGCAATTTTTCAATGCAGAGCGTTGAAATTAAATGTGAAATTATTATTCAGTCGGCTACCGGTTATGATATGGCCACCGTAAAAATAAGAAAAAAATGTGCATGATTTCATTGGAGTATAGGAAATAGTCCCTGAAGTTGGAAGTTGCTGTTAGGTTAAGCAATCCAACGTCTACATTTTACATAGGTGGATTCTGAGGCCAGAAGCTGAGATTCCTAATCCTTAGACTATCCCTCTTTCTATCTTACCCCAAGCTGACTTTTTGGAAGGACTACATCCCTGCTCCCAAATGGAAGATTAGCAGTCTTTCAACAAGGTGTCAGAGGAGAAGTGTTTTCCAGAGTTCATTTGGGCCAGAACTAACTAGAACACTAAACTCCTCCCTCCAAGTCAAGGATGACCTCACCAGTACTAGCCCCAGACCAAGCATATTCCAGTCTGAATCTCCAACTCAGAAAATATTCGTTGAATCATCCTGAATGAGACAATTCACCTCTAAAGACCTCAATGTCCTCATCAGTAAAATAAATGTAAAGAAAAATCTGTCCTGAAGGGCAGTTGGGAAGATAAGTGAGATCATATGAGGTCAGCAGACTTTTTCTATATGGGGCCAAGTAAATAAATACTTTAGGCCTTGCAGGCCACATGAGTTCCTCATTGCGTGTTCTCTCCTTTTCCTTTTTCTTTTTCTAAAAAAAAAAAAAAAAAAAAAAAAAAAAAAAAAAAAAGCCGGGCACGGTGGCACATGCCTGTAATTCCAGCAGCTCAGGAGGCTGAGGAAGGAGGATCATCTCAAAACCAGCCTCAGCAATGGCAAGGGGCTAAATAACTCAATGAGATCCTGTCTCAAAAAAAAAGAAAAGAAAAGAAAATACAAAATAGGGCTGGGGATGTGGCTCAGTGGTTGAAAGCCCCTGAGCTCAATCCCTGGTACCAAAAAAAAAAAGTAAAATAAAATCAACACCATTAACTCATGGGCCATACAGAAGCAGGCCTCAGGCAGTCGTTTGCCAGGGCTGATCAAGACCACATGCTCCAAGAATGCAGGAACCCAGTGTGTTTAGTATTGCATATTCAGCACCTAGGACAGCACCAGATGCCTGTATATTCGCTCAATAAATATCTGATTGAACGCCATATGTAAAGGGTCTGGTTCAAAGTCTAATGGGTAAAAATCACCATTTTTATTCATGGTTACTGTGTCTGCATGCATAGCTCCAGCAGGATGAGACAGTATAAAGAGATACAAAGATATCTTTGTTCAGGGAGACTGAATGGATGAGTTGGCTAATAAAAGAATTTGGAGGAAACATAGACAACTATTGCCTTAAGGAGCTAGGAAAAGTGTTTCAGAGAAGGAGGCATGTCTCTGAGCTTGGACAGAAAGGGAAAATTTGGAGGAATGGATAAATGAAGAAGGTAGTAATCTGCGTTCCAAGGGAAGAATAGAAGGAGTTATATACCTGCTATAGTTTCATGCATGATATCAGAACAAGGTTGCCTCATTCTATGATTCCCTGGGATATGGAACTCAGTAGTTGTTGGAACAGGATCTAGGAAAATTCCCACCAGAGGAATTGATCCCTCATCATTTTGAGTTTCAATGATGACAAAACTTCTTTAATGACAAGCATGGTCTTGCATGACTCCTGGGTAGGAAAAGACCCTGAAGGCCTACCATCACTCACCATGAAGTGGAAATAACCTGGCCAGCTACTCTGACTCATGGCCAGCACCTCAACAGCTACAGGAGCTGATTCTGCACACAGATTGTGGCTAAGCCAGGGAACTTCAAGGGCCTTGGCCACGATCATTGTCTTTGGGGTTATTGGCTGTGCATATAAATTGGAGACCTGGAATTGAGAGACTTTGGGCCTAGGATATAGTCTGGAGCAACCGGTGGGTGTGCATCACATTAGGAACACACATTCTCTCTCCTCCCTCCCACTCTGCACCTCCAACACACACACTCTGAGGGGCTATTGCTGGGCCAGTACTAAGGCACAGGGTGATGTTGATCTGGTCACTAAATGGAATGTAAATGAGTTCATTACTCCAAACACACATGGTAACATCCCACCAGCATGATCATTAGCACATTTATTCATCTCATTATCATTAACCGACGAGGAAATTATCCCAAACAGTGAAATCATTTGCTTCAGGTCACGACAGCTGAACAGTGAGTGGACCGAGGTCTGTCTGTCTTGTCACGAAACCACGTGACTTACCAGGAAATGAATTCTCAATGGCCAGCACCCCACTCATTTCCCAGGAATGCGTTTTGGAAGACAGAAGCATTGGAGTCTCTGAGCAAGGGCTCGACCCAGACAGAGTAGGTGGAAGGAGTGAAGGTCAACTTCAAAGTCATTTTCCGTGGGTAGAGAAATCCCAGATTTCATTCATCAAATAAGCAGCTTCAGGGCTGGGGTTGTGGCTCAGCGGTAGAGTGCTTGCCTAGCACGTAGGAGGCGCTGGGTTCAATCCTCCGCACTACATAAAAATAAATAAATAAAATAAAGGTATTGTGTCCAACTCCAACTAAAAAAAAATAGTTAAAAAATAAAATAAAATAAGAAGCTTCATGGGGCCTCCTGAGAGTCCTGGAGTTTGCATGATGATGTCACCCACCTAATTATTAGCCCACTGCTGTAGTCAATATTTACACAAATATTAGTCCCAGGGTTGCAACCGGGGCTGAATAAAAGCAGCTATCATGAGGCATCAGGACGAGATAGACTTGGACCAAGGAGACCAAGCATGTCTCATCTGGAAAAATTAGCCACATCCAGTAACTGTGACCTGTAGATTCATCATGCCACATCTATTTCAAGTACAGATGCAAGGATGTTCTCTGTTTCATTCAAGTCTTCCAGATTGATCAATAAAAAGATGTATACGGTGCCTGTGTGTCTGGCATTCAAAGAGGAGAGAGAGAGAAAGAGAAACGACCTCGGTGAACACCAACAGTACTTGCATTTCTTAGAGGACCTAGCAGGCCCTGAGTAAACCAGGCAAGTTCAAGTATGTGATGGATTTCTGCTGTCCAATTTAATATTTAATATTTTAATATTTAATCCAAAAGCTGCGTGCTCCATTTCTTAAGTCACAGACTATTAGCAAGTGAAGCTATTAAAAGCACTAAATGTTTTAGTTCAGGAAGACAGAGCCTATAGCCTAAGTGGCAAGTGACTCTGAGCCCCTTGTTTTGTTTTGGAAAACATGAATTTATTTCTTAAATATTTATTATTAATGCCAGTCTTTTCATAGTGCCCGATCTTCCGAAGCGTACTCTGGTTTCATAGCAACATCTGTCTTCATGAACTTTGCTGACAGGAAGAAGACCGGTCTCCCTTTTGCCTTCTTACAGATGGGGAAATAGAGACCCTGAGAGAGCAGACACATTTTCCCAGGTGGCAGAGTACATCGACTGGATTTACTCACAGTGAAGGTGCTCGAGCCAGCGCCTGTCAGCTGGAACGGCAAAACCTCTGCTTCAGCGTGGCGCACTGTCCGTCCCACCCTTGGTTGGTTTGATGATCACTCATAAACCTTGACCTGGAGGAGGACGGGCACGAGGTGGAGACACACAGCGCGCTGGGAAGCACTCGTTCGTTTGTGGATGAAATGGTCACTTGTTGTCGCCTGAAGCGATGGCCGCTTGGAGCAACGAAGCCGTGGGAAGAAGTTCAGAGGCAAACTGGAAACAAACAGCTATTTTATTCTGATAACTTTTCTCCCTAGCTCTAACAACGACTTTTAACACACACCACACACACCACCAAAATGGCGCAGACCCGATCAGCAATCTCGCTTAAGTCCCGCGAGATCTCGGGCCAAGTCCCGTGAGACTACGGAAGGCGGCAACAGCCAAACATCTCCTTGGCCCGTAGCCAACCGCAATCTTTGCCATCTCCCCAAACAGGGCTCCTGCAGTCACTAACTTCTCACCGCGTGGTTGGCCCAACCTGAACTCCAGAGCTGAGGGTTAGTTTCCTGTTGCTGCTGTAAAGTGTACCAGCAATGTCTGAAGCCCTAAGATGAAGGTGACAGGAGAGCTCTATTCCTTGGCGGGTTCCAGAGGAAGGAGAATAGAATGGCATGTTCTGGATTCTGCATCCTCTGAGTCACGAGCCTCTCTTCATCTTCCAAGGGTCTCCAGCCTCTGCCGTGACCTTCCTGCCTTCCTCTTATGAGGACACTTCTGATGATATCGGAGCTCTCAGGATTGAAGGGCAAAAATCACACTGGGGATGGCCGTGCAGCCAAGGGATTTATTCACCAGTCTGTATGGCTGGTTAAGGGTAGAAAGGGAACGGGGAGAGAGGATTCAGGGAGAGGGAAGTGTGCAAGCTCTGGTGGGAGAAAGGAGTCAGGGAGAGGGAAGTGTGCAAGCTCTGGTGGGAGAGTGTGCAAGCTCTGAATGGAAGGTGGGAATCTGGTCACGCCGGCTGCAGTCTCTGGAGCTATCAGCTGGGGCAGCTGCCATCGGGCTGGAGACAGTGGGTCTAAGGCTGGTGCAGTGGCTGCCTCCTCTCAGCAGGGACAAGTTGTTGTGTCTCTCTCTCTCTGTCTGCCTCTGTCTCCGTCTTCCTCTTCCTCCACCTCCGTCACCTTCTCTGTCTCGTCATCTTCCCCCCAAACTTCGAACAGATGGGAGCTTATATAGGGATTACTGGTGGGGGGTGTACCAGAGCGAACTTTAACATTATTGGCTCTTTGTCCATGGGGTGAGGGCGGCCTTCAAGCCGATTGGCTCCTGCTCATGAGGTGAGGGCAACCTTCAAGCCTATTGGCTCCTGCCCGGGGAAGATGAAACATCCTGCCAGGAGAACAGAGCAAACAAGGTGAACTTTTGGCAACCTTTAAGCCTATTGGTTCCTGCCCATCTATCAAGGATAACCTGGGACACTCTACGAATCTCAAACTCTTCACTGAATCACATCTGTGAAGCCCCTTCTGCCATGGGAGGTGACACATTCAAGGGGTGCAAGGCCTGGGACATGGAAGTGTCTGGGGAGAGGCGACATCGCTCAGCTTGTAGAGGCTCTCAAGATACTTAAGATTTGCTCTGGCCCAGGTGGCTATTTTCATTTGGTGGAAAATAGTGCTCGATTGATGATAGATCATGACAGTAAGTGACAAGAGGTGGTGCCTCCAACCAGGCCAGTGGGTTGGAGGGGGCTTCTGGAGAAGAGGTCATCTTAAGTGACGTGCAAAAGCGTTCAAAGAAAACAATCACACAAGAGAGCAAGTAGCTCATGGGAAGTCAGGTGTCCGGGGGTGAGATGCTCCAGGAAGAGGTGCGGCACAGCAGAGTCCGGCTGTCTGTCCAGTTCACCCGGCTCCAGTGTTGGCTTCCATTGGTCCTCTCTGTTTGAGGGACGTTGAGTGGCAGATGGAACAAGAAACAGGCTATATGGCAGAGCAAGAGCCTGGGGCCTGGTCAGACAATCTGGCTTCACCCAGGTCCTGATTTTCCTTTAAAGTTGAATCTAGGTGATCCTCAGCTTTCTCATCTGTCCAACGGGAGTTATAACAACACTTCCCTTAAAGTTGGTCCAAACATAACATGAAACAAAGAAACACGAAATCCCTAGCACAATTCCTGGCATGGAGTATGTTTAATAAAATTCCGATTTCTTTGAAAACGGCTTCAGGCTGGGTCTCTCCTGCACCAAGACACTGTGGCATGGATGATCTCGTCATCCGTGCAAGTGGCTGTAACCAAAGACCCCAGACCGGGTAATTTACAAACACCAACAGTCTACTGCTCACAGTTGTGGAGGCGGAGGAGTCTGATATCAAAGCACCTGCATATTTGGTGTCTGGTGAGGGCTCCATCATTGCTTCAAAGACAGAGACGTCACACTGTGTCCTCGCGGTGCAGAAGGGGAAACGTGTGCCCTCGGAGCTGTTTTATAGGGGCATTAATCTAACTCAGAAGCTCCACCCCATCTCCTGATCTGTTCCCTAAGACTCCACCTCTTACTACAGTGACATTGGAAATCAGGTTTCCGTATAGAATCCCGAGTGGCACCAGTGTTGTGGTTGGACCTGTGCAGGGAGACCTTCATAGGTTGCTTGCCTGGCAATGGCCGTCACTCCACCTAGAGTGACTGTCCCTTGAGAGCCTCATCTCCAGGGAGCCAGCACTACTTGGCACCTGGTAAAGATCACAAAGCCTTCTCTAGGATGGTAGGCGGGGCAATGAGACCACGGCAGCACACCCAGACCATCGGGTGCAGGAATTTTCCATGGTTGGAATGTCACTTCTCTCTTCTTGAAATAGCCAGGGGTGGTTATTCCTGGGGATGGATAAATAGCTGTGATTCCATTCCCTAGAGGAGTCCTCGTTCCTTGGCTTCCCCTGTTGCCGCCTGCAGCAACAATACCGCGGGAAAGAATTCGGAGGCAGACTGGAAACGAGTAGGTTCTTTATTCTGCTTTCTCTTCTGACTTCTCTCTCCAACTCCAACAATGCCCAAACAACTCCAACCCTACCTGGTTAAATACCCTTCACCTTAACAAGCACACACGTGTCACAAGCTCAACTTACAGGTGCGTCACACAGTGTTCACGGGCACAGAAAGATTCTTAGATTACATTAAGGTCAGGAAAAAACAATTAATAACGTCTCCTCTTTGGCTCTTAGTCAGCCGCCATCTTAGCTACCTCCTCATTAAGGCTCTTACATTTCCCCCCTTTTGTTTTCAAAGAAGGATAAATGGATGGGTGACGACCCTCACCACATCAGGATCGACCGTGCCTGTCTTAGGCGTCCACATGTGCAACCAACATTCTTACCCGTCATCGGGTAATCAAGGCTGTGCCCTTGACTCCTGTCTT
Organism: Tamias sibiricus; assembly: GCA_025594165.1. NCBI lineage: Eukaryota > Metazoa > Chordata > Mammalia > Rodentia > Sciuridae > Tamias > Tamias sibiricus. The sequence continues at coordinate 13,400,197 of CM046674.1, read as the reverse complement.
AGGTTGATATGTCGGCCACAGGAGACTGTCCCGTCATTGATTACCAGCCATCCAATAGAGCCCTTAGTCAGCCGCCATCTTAGCTACCTCCTCATTAAGGCTCTTACGTTCCCCCACAGGGTGACAGTGACATGCAGATGAAAATAGGTGTGGAACCGGAGCCACCGGCTGCTAATAACTGTGCATCTTCAGCCACTGAAGGGACCCCGATTCCCAGGGGCAAAATGGGAAGTGTTCAACTGGATGACACGTAGGACCCCCTTCTAGGTCTGAACTGCTGTCCTCTGGCGAATTTGGGGCATAAATAGACACGGGCGACAGAAAGGGAACCCGGGCTGACGGGAAGAGCCAGACCTCGGGGTCCCACGAAGGTGTGTCCAATCCCACAGAGCTTCGCTCACAGGGTGACTTCACTTCCCAGAGACTCAGCTCCTGCAAAGCAGGGACAAAAGTGCCCGCTGCACAGGGAGCACAGGAAGGTGAAATGCCACGTCATAGGAAAGGACAGGCTGGCACAGATCTGTGCTCAGTGGTGTTGAATGCAAAAGTGGGAAAGAGGCGCCTCCCCAAAGTGCCCTTTCAGATTCCAGCTCCAGAAACGAGTCTGAGAGGCCCCTCTTGAATTTTTTATTGCTTTTGAAGCATCGAGTGCTTTATAGCTCAGTCCCCTCTATCAACCACCCCTTCCATGAATTGCTGTCCCTCCGAGGAAACAGCTTTACATCCTGAGCCACTCCGGCTGGTAGCTTCCCTCCGTATTTCTGAATAACCCACTTCTACTTTAGTTTCTTTTTTTTTTTTTTTTTGTGGTACCAGGGATTGAACTCAGGGGCACTTGTCCACTGGGTCACATCCCCAGCCCTTTTTTGTATTTTATTTAGAGACAGGGTCTCACTGAGTTGCTAAGTGCCTCGCCATTGCTGAGGCTGGCTTTGAACTCGCGATCCTCCTGCCTCAGCCTCCCAAAGTGCTGGGATTACAGGCATGCGCCACCACGCCCGGCTCTACCTTAGTTTCTTAACTTCTTGATTTTAACTTTGTTAGCAGTACTGAAAGGTCCCCCCTCTCCCCTTGCACACCCACATTCTGTGGACTTAACGAGACCACTTCTGTTTTTATTAAGTCAATAATCCGTGCTTGCCTTGCGGCGGCCGTCACCCCACCTAGAGGACTGAAAGATTCCTCTTCATCCAGACGTAGGTTTTCCTGGAGTGACTGCCCCTTTTGGTTTTTTGACTTATTTTCTATGCATCGGACATGAACTCTTCCCAGAGACATCCACCAGAGCACCCACCACCCATGTGATGGGACCGTGGGCCAGCTACCGTGCTCCCTGAGGGGCCCCTCTCTAGGACACGGGGGTCTTCCCAGCCGGCACCTCAACGCTCCATCCTGCTGCACAGCTGTCATCCTGCAATCCCCAAAACAGAGCCTCTGAGCTCCCGGGATCCAGATCACCTTGATCACTGCTTCTCTCTGCTCCGACCGAGCCCCAGACTGTCCCCTGCTCCGCGGCTTCAGTGCCCGCCCACTGATCCTCATCCCGGGTCCCAAGTCCAGCTGACGGACCCTCGCACCCACCACCGCCTCTCTCTCATCCTTGTCGACAGCTTTCCTTCTTTCTCATTCTATTAATGCCACTTGATCCCTTCAGTGCCATTTAAGTGGCGTCTCTCGGGAGGGGACGGAGATAAATGGACGTGCGCAGTCTGCAGAGTCTAACTGGGGTCCGCGGGGGCTCTGCCTGTGGACGAGGCCAGGAGAACAGAACAGCTTCTCTGAAAGAGTCCGAGAGGCGCGTGCACAGTGGTCTCACTTTCTGGAGTGACAGAAGCTATCTAGGGCCACTCGGCCGGCTGAGGACTCCGGTGACATTCCCCGATGGCAGACTCAGATCCAGTTCCTCGAGGGTCCTCCCGTTCAGACCTCAGGCCCGCTCGGCGTGGGTGGGCTGTGTCTTCCCGGCTGCTCCAGCACGACCTCGGGTCTGGGACAGGGCACCTCCGCGTGGGGGTCAAATCCCATCAGCCCCTCCCCTCCCACCAAACACGGAGGTGACCGCCTCTGGGAGGCAGCTGTCCACAGGAGGCCCGCGTGAAGGTCGGGAGCAACAGTCCCCTGCGCAGACGGGACGCCCGGTCCACGTCGCCCCGACCCGCTGCGCCCCGCGCTCTAACAGGAAGACCCCCGTGGGGAGGCGTGGGCCTTCCAGTGTCCTGAGCGATGAGACGCGGAGTCGAGGTCCTCAGGCAGGGAGGGAGAAGGCCTGCCCGGGCCGGCCGAGGAGTCCGTGAAGTAATGTCCGACAGGACGGCGAGATGTTTATGTGCATGTTCCACGAGGGAAATGCGGTGTTTAGAACAAGACCAGCAGGGAACCAAGGGGCGTGTATTTCATTTCGTTTCATCTTCTCGATGAGTTTATGACAGATTATTTCTCCCCATTTTACAAAGGTGTACAGGCTAAATGACCTCCCTGGGCCTCAAATCCAGAAAATGACAACTCCAAGAGTTGACTCTGCTACCTCTGTGCTTGCTATACACGGATTTTAGATAGATAGATAGATAGATAGATAGATAGATAGATAGATAGATAGACAGATAGATAGACAGACAGACTGGCCTACATAGACACACACACATAAAAACTCTAATTCTGATGATTACAATAGATACTATCTACTTTCTTAGATCTTGAAACTAAGACACAGAGAAGTTAATTAACATGCCCAAAGTCACACAGCCAAGGCATGCCCATCTCTTTCCTCCTCTCTCTTCGGGCTGCCTTTGCAACTGCTGTCCAACAACGGCTCCCCGTCATCGCCCCCACCCACCAGTACACACACATAGGCACATTGCACTCCTCTCATGATGAGGGGGACAGATTTTTCCCAACCTTTTAGTTGTGGGGAGCGGGGTGACTAACTTCGACCAAGAGAATGCAGCAGAGGTGGGGTTCCGGGCGTTTAAGCTCCATCCTCGCGATAGCTGGTGGCGTCTCCTTCGTGCCTCGCGGAACCCACACACCTTGTTGGGAGAATCCCAGGGCCCGAGGAGAGACCCAGCGGAGGGACCTGAGACACTCTTGTCCACAGCCCCCGCCGAGCCCCCGGCTGCCAGCCAACACCATCACCAGGCTCCGAGGGGCCCCTCGGTGCTTCCTGGCCAGTCAGGCTCTCAGGTTGCTGCCGCCGCAGTCACCACCCTGTGCAGCAGGACGGCGCGGCTGAGCCCAGGGACCCCACGCACCACAAGACAGACCATGGTGGCTACTGCCTTAAGCCACCAGGGGTGGGGCGCCACTGTGAGGCAGGAGACAGGCCCAACATTGCCAATCTTTGAAGACACAACTCCAGGCCCCATTTTCTTTCTGTTAGAGCAATGTCAGTGACAGTGTCCTTCTACCAGGGAACAAAGTGGAATGAGTCATTTAGCTCCCAGAAATGACGGCACATGCAAACCAGGCATTCAAGGAGGCTGAGAGAATGGAAAAGAAAAAAAAAAAAAATATATATATATATATATATATACATACATATATATAGTAAGTATATTAATATAAATATACATTATAATAAATAAACTTACTTAGATGTAAAATATATTTTATGCATAGATATAGAGTGTGTATATACATAAAAATATGTCTGTATTTATCTCTCTGTCTATAGTTTTGGTAGGAATGTGTATAAACAGGAACTGTTTTTCATTTCCTGCTTGTGAGAGTATAAAATAGTGAAAAGGTTCCTAAAGGGCAATTTGGCACCATAGCTTAGATGAATTACAAATCCATGTGCCCCTGACCCAGAGATGTCACTTCAAGACATCCTTGAGAACCTTAGTGATTTTCCATATGTGCACATACTGCAGGTATACTTTTAACTAAATCCCCTTTTGTTGGATATGTAGGTTGCTCTCCTTCTTCATTATTTTTTTTTTTTTTTTTTTTTTTTTGGTAAGCAAGAACAATTAGATAACACCAATATAGGACTGTGTACCAGGCTATCTTGAAGAAAATAGAATCAAAGTAAGTACTGACTGTCTGTCGAGGGTATGATTATTTTTGCTTTATACATTTTAATGTTCACGGGTTTTTAAAATAAAAGCACAACATGAATAAAAAAGCAATCCATTACCACAAGCCTAAGCTGTGATTTTTAAAATGGGCTAGCAATTAATAAATGAGAAAATGAACTAAACAGACACTAAAGAAAAAAATATGAATGACCAATAAATATATAAAAAAAAAACATTCAACATCATTAGCAATTAGGGAAATGCACATCAAAACTACACAGAGATAGATAAATACAGATATATTTTTATGTATATACACACATCTAATCCCAGGGTAGAATGGCAGCCATCAAGAATTCAACTATGGAAATCTGTATGGAGATGCCTCAAATGACTAGGCCTGGAACAACCATGTGACCCCACTATGCCACTCCTCGATAAATATCCTGAAGAATGAAAGTCATCATACTACAGTGACACATGCGTACCCATGGTTTTTTTTTGGTTTTGGTTTTGGTTTTGTACCAGGGATTGAACTCAGGGGCACTCGACCACTGAGCCACATCCCCAGCCCTATTTTGTATTTTACTTAGAGACAGGGTCTCACTGAGTTGCTTAGCACCTCACTGTTGCTGAGGCTGGCTTTGAACTCGCGATCCTCTTGTCTCAGCCTCCTGAGCTGCTGGGGTTACAGGCGTGCGCCACTGTGCCCGGCACATACCTATGTTCACAGCAGCACAACTCACAACAGCCAAATTATGGAACCAGCCCTGGTGTCCATCCATGGATGGAGGATAAAGAAACTGGATCTACACAGTGGAGTTTAATTCATCCCTGAACAAGAATGAAGCTATGTCATTTGCAGGAAAATGGATGGAACTTGAGAGCATTATGTTAAGCAAAATAACCCAGATTCAGAAAGTCAAGGGTCGTATATTTTTTTCTCCTATTTGGAAGCTAGAGAGGAAAAAGGAAAAGAAGGTGGCGGGGGGAAATCTCATGAAGATCAAAGGGGGGTCAGTAGCCTAGAGGGAAGGGACAGGGGTGGGGGGAGTGTGGGGGGTGACGTGGTCCGATTATATCGCTACCTTACGGCAAATGCATAACAACAAGTCTCATCATGGACGATTATAATGACCCAATAAAATATGGGGGAAAGAAAGAAATGAAAACACATGTCCACACCAAGGGTCGTGCTTGAAAAAAATAAAACCTTAAAGGAAAATAAGATAAAATGCCCTAGCATCTTTGGGGTTGCTGGGATGATTGGAAACCCAGTTCTGCTTTTCAGAAATTGCCACGTGCTCCACTAGGCATTCCCATGGGGGCCTTTTGGAGGATGGTAGCTTGGGCTAAAATCCTGGCTTAAAAGGATTCCTGGTCTCACTCATTTTTTTTTTTTTTTCGTACCAGAGATTGAACTCAGGGGCACTCAACCACTGGGCCACATCCCCAGCCCTTTTTTGTATTTTATTTAGAGACAGGGTCTCACTGAGCTGCTCAGTGCCTCGCCATTGCTGAGGCTGGCTTTGAACTCGCGATCCTCCTGCCTCAGCCTCTCAAGTGCTGGGATGACAGGCGTGCGCACCGCACCCGGCTTCACCTGTGTTTTAATGCATAATGTTTTGGCCAATTCTCGGGTAGCTCCTAGGACCTTCCATAGCAGGGGAATTTCCTGGTCTGTGTCCGCCATATGCAATTGGCCAGAGATTCCCTGGGAGGGGGCGTGGGGGGACCTCTGCAGGGGACCAACCAAGGGAACATTCCCTTTCATTGTCCCCTGGGAGTTGTAAGCTCTGGGGGAATCAGAACACCTCCTGCCTTCTGTTCCCCTGGGCTCCTTCAGCTGAGCGAGCAGAAGTCTCTCTGCATTCTAACAATGGCAATTAGAAATGCCGTCTCCGGCAGGAGCTCTGTCTGGGGTGAAGGCTGGAAGTAGCCTATGGCTCTCTCTAACAAGATCAGTGAGCCGGGCTCTTCAAATTGGCTGAATTTATATTGCACACTAGACCCTGCGAATAAATAACAAGGCAAGACTCTTGTTGGCCTGAGAATAATCTATACAGATTCTGTCTTCACAATAGTCTCTCAACAGGCCACGCACGCGCCGGCCGGCCAGAGCCAGATCAGAGAAGGGGGACAGGACCCCAGAGTCTCCTGTGTGTGATGAAACGCTACCCCGGCTGCCGCTCACAGGAGAACTGATTGGGTACAAATTGAGTACACAAGAGGTATCCTGCGCTTATTTCCCAGCCCGTCGGGGTCCAGAGAGACTGCAGGTCTGTGGAACCTGGAAGACACTCTGACTTTTTGGAGACACACAGTGGGCTGGCATAGGGGAGGGGCTCTGAGCTTGAAAATAAGCAGCGAGGTGGGATGGCACCCCCGAGCCACTCTGACTGCCAGCGTTCACCTGGTGTGACACAAAATCCTTTCCACACAACTGGAGCACAGGGGGGATTTATCCATGCACAAAACTAAAAAATGCAAGGACTGCAGGCCTGGCTTGCTCAGGGGGCTAAGATGAAGTTAACAAGATCTAATTCCCCTGTCTTCAGATTGCAACTCAAACACCACGTGTGAGTTTAATTTCTTTCTTTTCTTTCTTTCTTTCTTTCTTTCTTTCCTTCCTTCCTTCCTTCCTTCTTCCTTCCTTCCTTCCTTCTTCCATCATGGTCAAAGTGTCCTTGGAACCGAAGTCTCAGTGAGACGTTCGCTGGGCCTCGCTGACTCTGCTCAGGTCTCACACCCGTCTGGGAGAGGAGCGCATGGGTCGACGCGTGGACTGCCTGAGACCTGCTGGCGTCGCTTCCCTTGGGGTTCAGGCAAGGAGGACGTCGTGACCGCCAGAACGTGGACTGAAGAGAGGGAGGCCGATCAGTCCAGGGCTTCTCGGGGTCACTGGGAAGAGACCCCGCAGCTGGATCTGCCGCGAAGGCCTGGCTGCCAGCACGGGCCGTGAAGAAGGCCCCTGGACGGGCTCCGAGGGCAGCGGCCTCCCCGCTCTTCTCGCGAGTCCTGCCTCTACTCCCTGCTTCCCCCTCCACACTCAGACACGCCCCGGGAGGGCACGGGTTGGACCCTCCACCCCAGGACTGCAGAGTCGCTCTGAGCTCTAGATCTTGTCTGGGAGCCCCAAGACTTCTGCCCTGCGCTGCTCCCGCCTGCGCCAGGAAGACAGCCTTCAGGGGTGAGGAGGCTGTCTCTGGAGAGGGTCACCTGCCCAGCCCCGGGTGTCCCGATCACCACTGACGCCCTCCATTCCTCTGCTCAATTATTGGGAAAGCCCACGCAGACACTGCTTGACACCCCATCATCCGGCCTGCCAGTTAGGGAGTGCCTCTGGCACCGGGCGCGGTGGCACACGCCTGGAATCCCAGCAGCTCCGGAGGCTGAGGCAGGAGGATTGCAAGTTCAAAGCCAGCCTCAGCAACTAAGCAAGGCCCTAAGCAAGTTAGAGAGACCCCCCCCTCTCGAAAAAAAATAAATAAATAACAGACTCATTCATTCTGGTGGGAATGCAAACTGCTACAGTTCCCATGGAGAGGAAATTGGCACTGCTTATGAAACAAATATGTAGGCATCTATCCTTTGACTCAGCAATCCCATTTAAGGGACTCTCTTCCAAGAATTGTCAAAAATACAAATGCACACATAATACTTACTGTGGCAACATCTGAATTAGTAAAAGAATCAAAAAATGCCCAAATGTCCATCAATAGACCAGCTGAATAAAGTATGGCACGGCTACACTATGGAGTACTATGCGACTGTGAAAAAGCAACATGGACCATGACTGATCCTTGTTATTTGTGGATGCTGTACTTGTAAATTCACCTACCACCTAAAATTTATCTGTAACCCTGAGGTCAACACATGTAGGAGCCCTGTTTGGGGAGATGGCTTGAATTGCGGTTGACTATGGGCCACGGAGATTTGGGCATTGTCGCCTTCCGTAGTCTCACGGGACTTGGCCCGGGATCTCAAGTGACTTGGCCGAGATTGCTGATTGGGTCAGGGCCATTTTGGCGGCGTGTGCGGCGCGTGTTAGTCGTTGTTAGAGCCAGAGAGAAAAGTTATCAGAATAATAAGCTGTTTGTCTCCAGTTTGCCTCTGAACTTCTTCCCGCGGCTTCGTTGCTTCAAGCGGCCATCGCTTCAGGCAGCAACAAACACAGATGTTTCACAGTCCTTGACAGACATGCACCTGCACAGAGTCACAAAACAATTGAGCCTCCTGATGTGCATGTTGCAGGCTGAGGTCCAACAGGGGGGTATCTCTGCCTTCTTGCTTCATCTCCCACACCGGAAACCCGAGTAGATGCGGAAGACCTTCCCAGTCTATTGGGTGACACTGTTTCTGCATCTTGAGCCTTCGGATGGTGATTTCACTGTCTAAAAGGTCTCCTGGGACCAAAGTGCTATCTAGGGCTTCTAATCACAGAAAGGCTGTCATACGCCTTCCAGAGAAGAAAATTGTGCTGGGTAATTTTTGATCAGGCATGAGTCACAGTGGCTGAGTTCAGTGCTGATGAATTAAATTTATACATACATACATATATATATGTGTGTGTATATATATATATAAATAAATTCATATGTATTTAATGTGTTAATGTATTAATGATTATATATATTTAAAACATCTTGTTTATATATTAAATATCTGTATATTTATATATTATAATCTTATATCTTAAATATATTTTATATTACTATATTTATATATTAATTTAATATATATTAATTAATGTATTTTAGTGTATTTCAGTACATATAAACTATATTAAATATATGCATAAGGTGTTTTAAAGTAGAAACACGCATCACAGGGTCATGCATCGATTGGCTGGTGAAAATGTGACCAAAGGCCCACGGGACTCTCACTGCGTATTTCCCCAAGGACGGTGACCTGGGACTGACCACTGCAGTGTTGGCAGGGACTTCGTAGAACAGGGTCACCGTGCGTGATGGACCTGCTCAGGTGTGATGTCCACACAAGCAAGGTAACAGCAAGGTGCCAAGTAACGGTCATCCCAGGCTCCTCCTCACCTAGGGAGCAGGTAGGAGAACGTGTGTGTGTGTGTGTGTGTGTGTGTGTGTGTGTGTGTGTGAGAGAGAGAGAGAGGGGGGGGGGGGAGAGAGACGAGCAAATGAACAAAAACTAAAGCGTGTCCCCCAGTAGAAGCCGCGGCAGCCGCCGGAGGAGGGGGGAGACGACACTTCCTGACTGCGCTGCAGTCCAGCAGTCCCTCCTTCTCGGCATGTGACTATTCTACAACGTCACCACATTGTGTCCCTCCGTGGTCTGGGGCGGGAAATACACAAGGTGAGCCTCGAACATCGTGTTGTCCCCGAAGATGAGACAGTGACTGGACACCAGTGGGGGCAAGGCCACAGGACGCAAGAAGGTCCCCAAGGACGCCGTCCAGCTGGCCAAAAGGGCTCAACGTCACCGTCACAGAGAATCCACGCGGGACAGTGAAATGCATCAGAAGTCAACGAGTCCTCAACAGTTTCTTTAAAGGAAGGACCCTCCACAGTCACCTCTGCAGGTTTTTAATGACACCAGCTTAGTTTCCTGGGAACTGATCTTAAAGGGGAAACACCAAAGTTCAAGCTGATTTTTTTTTTTTTGTACAAACTCCACTTTGTTGTGATCTAAGAGTGACGAGGAAAGACCCTTCGTTGAGAAAAATGTCAGCCTCTAATGAAGAAGCGATGGACTTCAAATGTCACCTCTTTGTACCCCTAAAAATGAGTGGGTCAGGTGACGATCACCAGCGATGAGCAACTGGTTGAAAAGCGAAAGAAGAACTTTATACGGTGGGGTCAGGAAACACCCCGAGTCCACTGGCCAGTCCGAAGGACAGTGAGTCGGCGCTGACACACAGGACAATGCGATGTCCCAGAAAGACCCCAAACGCACCCAAGGATCATGCCCCCGCCCACCCCCGCGTGGCACCTGGGTCCTGCTGCCACCTTACAGGACACATGGTCCAGGACATTGCAGCACTCACAGGCAAAGCCCAGGACATGGGGAGCTGGGTCAGACAAACCAAGTAGGCTTTTATTTTATTTTTCTTTATTTATTTTTTTTACAGTTTTTTTTAAAAATTCTAAATGACAGCAGAATGCATTACATTTCACATTACACTTATAGAGCACACTTGTACACATCTCTGGTTGTATACAAAGTGTATTCACACCACTCGTGTCTTCATATGTACACTTAGGGTAACGATATCCATCTCATTCTACCACCTTTTTTTTTTCTTCACCCTTTTGCCCCCTCCCTACCCTTCCCTCCCCATTGGCCATTCTAGTGTCCCTCTAATCCTCCTATGCTCCCCATCCCAACCCCACTGTGAATCGGCCTCCTTATATCAGAGAAAACACTCAGCATTTGGATTTTTTGGATTGGCTAACTTCACTTTGCATTATATTCTCCAACTTCATCCATTTACCTGCCAATGCCGTGATTTTATTCTCTTTTATTGCTGAGTAATACTCCATTGTGTCTATGCACCACATTTTCCCTATCCATTCATCTACTGAAGGGCATCTAGGTTGTTTCCACAACCTAGCTATTGTGAATTGTGCTGCTATAAACATTGATGTGGCTGTGTCCCTGTAGTATGCTGTTTTTAAGTTCTTTGGGTATAGACTGAGGAGTGGGATAGGGGCGGCTATTAAGAACACAAACAACAATAAATGTTGGCGAGGATGTGGGGGAAAAGGCACACTCATACATTGCTGGTGCGACTATAAAGTGGTGCAGCCAATCTGGAAAGCAGTATGGAGATTCCTTGGAAAACTGGGAATGGAACCACCTTATGACCCAGCTATCCAAGCAGGCTTTTAAAGAGATAAATGAGGCGGGTGGGGGGAAACTGGGAAGAGGAATTTCAAATGAAAAGAAACCTGCCGCAGGACACGGCCTTCAGCAGGCTCTGATTCTGTTAGATCCACGGTGTTGCCCACGTAGGGGCATCCAGACCCTTCCTCGCTGACACTCGGACTCTGACTGGCTGTTTGAGAGCGTTGAGGGACCCCTGCTGGGTACGATGCCGGGGCTCTGGTCGTGTTAGAGGGACGTTCTGTGATATTTACAGATGGAATGGCGCACCATCGGGGCTGCTTCAAGATGATGAAGGAGGCCGGGCGCACGCCTGGCATCCAGAGGCTCGGGAGGCTGAGGCAGGAGGATCGCAGGTTTAAAGCCAGCCTCAGCAACAGCGAGGTGTTGAGCAACTCAGTGAGACCCTGTCTCTACATAAAATAAGAAATAGGGCTGGGAATGGGGCTCAGTGGTCGAGTGCCCCCAAGTTTCATCTCCGGGACCAAAAACAAAGATAATGCAGGGGAAGGGGACCCTTGGCTGGATTGGCCACCCTGGTTGGCCTGGGACTGAAGGGATTCTTGGGACACTGGACATCTGTTGCCGCCTGAAGCGCTTGGAGCAACGGAGCCGCGGGAAAAACTTCAGAGGCGAACTGGAGACAAACAGCTTTTTATTCTGATAACTTTTCTCTCTGGTTCTAACAACGACTAACACACGACAAAACACACCACTAAAATGGCGCTGACCCGATCAGCAATTTCGGCCAAGTCACTCGAGATCCCGCAACAAGTCCCGTGAGACTACGGGAGGCAACAAAGCCCAAATCTCCACGGCTCATAGTCAACCGCAAATCAAGTCAATCCCCAAACAGGGCTCCTGCAGACATCAGTGCTAAAACCAGGAAGGTTCTTGACAAACTGAGATGGTTGGCCACCCCAAGAGTGAGCACGAGTACACAGGAAACAAGGCTGACCTCAAAGACACATGTGAAAACTGGGCGTTGCTCTAATGTCCTCTTGACCTTTTATTTTTTTTGCTAGGGAGCTCCGTCAGACAAACCAAGCAGGCTTTTAAATAGATACAGGAATTGAACTCAGGGGCACTCAGCCACTGAGCCACACCCTCAGCCCTTTTTTGTATTTTATTTAGAGACAGGGTCTCACTGAGTTGCTTAGCACTTCGCTTCTGCTGAGGCTGGCTTTGAACTCGCAATCCTCCTGCCTCAGCCTCCAGAGCTGCTGGGATTACAGGCGTGTGCTGCTGCGTCCGGCTCAACCTTCGATTCCTTAGAAATTCTTTCTGGAAAATAAAGCCAGGCACTGTCTCCCCTGCCTGGGGGGACGTGTGCTGCCGACAGCCGAGTCAGCTCTCCGACCTCTACTCTGTCCTGGCATCTGGACTCCCCCCTGTCTAGGCCTCTGTCTCCTGTCCACCCACCCTGCCTCCCTAGAGGGTGCTAGAAGCCTGGCAGTCGGAAGTGGCCCTGGGGTCATGAAAACCCATCTTTTTGATGTGCCTGGCTCAGGGGCAGTGGCTTAGCAGCCCTGGAGACTCCACGCCCCGGGGATAACCCTGGAATCCAGATAGTGGCCGCCTCCTGCGGCTGCTGCGAGGACTCACTGAGACCTGAGCCCAGTGCTGCCCGCGTCCCTGAGACGCGTCTCTGCTTCCTTGTCACACTGGCACTCTGAGATCAGAACGCTCCACCATCAAAGGCGCCTCGTCAGGGTTCCCACGTGCAAGCCCCCGGGTCATGCCGCCTCCCCTCGGGTCTCGTGCTGGGCACTCTGACCGCTCGGGGCCGTGCTGGCCATGGTGCCCGCAGGGTCAGCCAGGCCCCGGAGACAGGAAGAGCCTCGCCTGCCACACACGCGCCTTCCGCGTGCAGACCCCCCACCCGCCCTGCTCTGGTCCCCTCCGTTACAGGGTGTGAGGACACCGGGCCTCTCCCGCTGCCCTGGCCACCCCTGGCCAGCGAGGCACCGGACGCCCAGGAGGCCCGCGCCTGCTGACCTGTCCCCACTGGCCCATCCCAGCCTGCTCCCCTTGTGTCACCGCTGGGTCCCCGGCAGGCCACGCCCCCTGTTTCTAGGGAACCGTTGGTAAAACGCCTCCCGCGGCCAAGTCCGCGCATCTTCCCGGGAATGACCAAGCCACAGCCCAGTCACCTGCGCGCACAGACGCCAACTCCGGCCCACCCGGGCAGATAAGGGGGAGGGTCTGCAGGCATCAGGGGAGAACAGGCAACCCGCTGAACCCAGAGAGGCGGAGCAGCCCCAACCTAGCCGAGGCCACCCCAGGAACCGTCCAGCGAGGGACGCTCTGGCCGGTGCCTCCTGCACCCCTGATGCCACCACCGTCACTGGACACGTGATGTGTGCGTTCCTCAAGACCCAGGGTCCCAGGTTGAGCTTCCGGTTGACCGAGTCGGGGCCATTTAACCAGGCCCAGGTGCGGGGGTGGCACGAGGGACTGCCCATCGCGCTGGCTAAGCGCCCCTCACTCCATGCGCGGGGAGGTTCTTCCCAAAGTCGCCCCGAGTGGCAAAGCCATCAAGAGGCCCAGGGGGCAGCCAGAGGGACCTGCTGAGAGGACGAGGGGCCCCGCCCCGTCCCGGTGGCCACGGCTGCGCTCGCGAAGGTCTCGGCACCGTGAATCCCCGGATTCGCAAAGCGGGGAGAGGCCGGTGCTGATTGACCCCCGGGCCACGGAGGACGGTCCCGGGCTGCACGACCGTCACCAAGCTCCTGGTGGACTCTCGGAGCAGCCCCCCAACTTCCCCCGCGTGGGATTCAGGGAAGGGATTCCGAGGTCCTCCTTCCCCAGCAGACGCTGTGGATGGAACCCAGGGTTCGTCTGACTCCGAGTTTCATGACCCACCCTAAGAACGTGAAGGGGGTCCGGAGCGCAGGTCCCCAGACTCCTGAGGGCCGCCACCGCCCGGAGGACTCTGCGGAGTGCACAGTGTCGCTGCGTCCACAGCGTCACAGACGTGACCCAGAACGGGTGGCCCGGGAGAAAGGGTCGCACTTCAAAGATGGTCTGAAGCCATTTGGGGGTAAGTCCAGTAAAACTGCCTGCAGGGTCACAGTATTTCTCCTCCGCCTTCCGGGAGGTGGCCGTCAATCCGTGGTAAATTCTAGAATCAATAAGATCCTGCAGTAAGTGTCAAGTGAATGTTGGTCACAGACAGGGCCTGGGGCATCGCCAGACCCAGGGCCTCCCCCGCCACCCTCCTGCACCCGCGCTGGTCTGGACGCCTCATCTCCGCTGATGCTCCGGTCCAGGTCCCAGCTGCGTCCCAGCCAGAGCTGGGCCCTTTTCACAGGGGGTTGACTGACAGCTTCCCAGGAAGGTGAAGGGGAAAGGTCAAGAGCCACCTGTCACCAGGACACCCAGCTTCTCCCTGCAAATGAGGAGGCTGCCTCTAAGGCCAGCTTCCTGCTGAGCTTCCTCTCAGACTCCACCGCCCGGTCACCTGTCGGGTTCCAGAACTTCAGAGCCACCCTCTGGGCTCATTCCCCCTCCCCTGGCTGCTCCGTGGGCAAGGAGGCTGCTTGGCCTCCCCTCCCGTGGAGACAGGACCTGGTGCAAGCTCTCGGCAGCATTCATCCCAGCTACCCAGCGCTGCAAGCAGCGACGCCACTTCTCCAATGTGCTACTTTAAAGAACAGACTCATGGGGGTGTCACTCAGGTGACGCACATTTTTTTTTTTTTTTTTTTTGGTACCGGGAATTAAACTCAGGGGCACTCGACCACCGGGCCACATCCCCAGCCCTTTTTTGTGTTTTATTTAGAGACAGGGTCTCACTGAGTGGCTAAGTGCCTCGCTTTTGCTGAGGCTGGCTTTGAACTTGCAATCCTCCTGCCTCAGCCTCCCAAGCCGCTGGGATTACAGGCGTGTGCCACCGCGCCCAGCATGACTCACCCTTATAAAGGATACAATTCAGTGGCTTTGTCTACACCCCTACACTTGTAAAGGCATCCTCAATATCTAACTGCAGAATATTTCCTTCACCTCTAAAAGAAGTCCTATCTTCATTCATAGTTATTCCTCATTCCCCCACCCCAGGCCCTGGCCAACACAAATGTAGTCTCTGCCTCTACAGATCTTCCTATTCTGGAAATTTCCTAGAAAGAGGTCAATGTGTTTCTTTTGATTCTGGCCTCCTTCACTTGGAAGAATGCTTTTGAGCCCCATCTATGTCATGCTGTAGGAAGTATCAGGACTTTGTTCCTTTTTCATGGGTCTCTAATATTCCAGTGAGTGGATAGGCCAGATTTGTTTATTGGTTCATCAATGGCTGAACATTTGTTTCCACTGTTCTTGCCATTGTGACTAACATGTCAGGGACATTCATGTACAAGTTATTTTGTATGGACAAAATAACTTGCTTTTAATTTTTTTCTGAATATGTTCCTAAGAGCAGGATTTGGGGGTTACATGGTAACTGTACATTCAACTCTTCAGGAATGCCAATGTGCTTTTTACAGCATCTGTTTGTGCCATTTACATTCTTACCAGTCACACATGAGGTCCAGGTTCCATATATCCTCTCCATTGCTTGTTACTGTCTTTTATGATTATTATACCCATCTGTGCAGTTGTGATATGATCTTATTGCAGTTTTTGATTTGTATTTCCCTAATGACTAATGATATGGAGCATTTTTTTTTTCATGTGCTTATTGGCCACTGATGTATCTTTGTATTGTTAGTGTTTTGAGACAGGGTCTCACTAAGTTGCTGAGGCTGGCCTCAAACTTGCAATCCTCCTACCTCAGCCTCCCAAGTCACTGGGATTACAGTCGTATATGACTGCACCCAGCTCCTTGATGTATCTTCTTTGGGGAAATTTCTATTCAAATTCTTCACTCATTTTTAAACTGGCTTGTCCTTTTAATGTTGAGTTGTAGGGGTGCTTTATAAATTCCATGCACAAACCACTCATCAGATATATTTTTGGAAACATGCTTGCTTCTATTCTGTAAGTTGTCTTTGCACCTTCTTGATGGCATCCTTTGAAGCATGACCATTTTACATTTTTGCTGGGCACTTTGGTGCATGTCTGTCATCCCAGAGACCCAGGAAGCTGGGGTAGGAGGATCACAAATTCAAGGCCAGCCTCAGCAACTTACAGAGGCCTTAAGCAACTTAGCAAGATCTTGTCTCAAAATAAAAAATCAAAAGGGCTGGGGGTGTGGCTCAGGGTTAAGCCCTCCCCCCCCCCCCCGGGTTGAATTCCAAGTATCAACCCCCCCCCAAAAAAAAAAACACAAAAAGAAAAGGTTTTTGTTTTTTTTATGAAATCAAATTTTTGCCCCTTTTTTTCCTTATGCTTTGGTGTCATATTTAAGAAACTGGTGCTTCATCAAATGTCACCAAGATTTATTGCTGTTTTCTTATAAGGATTTTGGAACTTAACTCACAGATTTAAGTCTATGGTCCATTTTAAGTAAAATTTTGCACATGATATTAGGTAGAGTTATAAGTTCTTCTTCTTCTTCTTCTTCTCCTTTTTCTTCTTCTTCTTCTTCTTCTTCTTCTTCTTCTTCTTCTTCTTTTGCTTGCATATATACATATGTTGGAAAGATTGTCCTTTCCCTTGCTGAATCATCTCAGTACCTTTGTATAAAACATAAGGGTTTATTTCTGGATCGTGAATTTCTCCCATTGATCTATACGTTTATACTGAAGCCAACATCACACTACCTTGATCACTGTAGCTTTGCAGTAAATTTTGAAATAGAGAAGTCTTCAAGACCCCTTTCAAGAACTTTTTTGGATATTCTGGGCCCTTTGCAATTCCATAGGAATTTTAGAATCATCTTAAATCATCCAAAAAAAAAAAAAAAAAAAAAAGGTAGCTGGGATTTTGATGAGGACTGCACTGAATCTCTAGATCAATTTTCATCTTAAAAATATTAAGTGCCAGGCGCGGTGGCGCACACCTGTTATCCCAGCACTTGGGAGGCTGAGGCAGGAGGATCACGAGTTCAAAGCCAGCCTCAGCAATGGCGAGGCTCTTAGCAACTCAGTGAGACCCTGTCTCTAATAAAACACAAAAAAGGGCTGTGGATGTGGCCCAGTGGTCGCGTGCCCCTGAGTTCAATCCCTGGTACCAAATAATAATAATAATAAGGACATACATTTCCACTTAGCTAGCCCTTCATTTCAATGATGTTCTCTAGGTTTCAGGAGATAAGTCCCATACTTCCTTTCTTAAATTCATTTATTTTTTAATAATTTTTAGTATTTATTTTCTAGTTGTAGTTGGGCACAATGCCTTTATTTTATTTATTTATTTTTACATGGTACGGAGGATCGAACCCAGGGCCTCACATGTGCTAGGCGAGCGCTCTACCGCTGAGCCACAACCCCAGCCCTTAAATTTATTTCTGCATATTTTATTGTTGCTGATAGTTTTGTACACAGAATTGTTCCTTTAATTTACTGACAGATGACTATTGGCGAGTGGACTGAAATATATTTGATTTTTGTATATCATTGTTATATCCTGCAGACTCGCTGAACTCACTTATTCATTTTAATAGATTTTCACATGTGGATTCTTTAGGATTGCTGAACTGCATACACCGAAGGCCCCGGAGTGAAGGCCTTCGTCTCCTTGTGGTCTCTTTGCATCTAGCACCCATGTCATCGGGAAGCACAGCCCTGTCTCACTCTGTTGGCTCTGGGGGACTTTGGGGGGCTGGGTGATGTTTTATTGACTTTCGCACCTGGCCTCGACCCCCTTCCTTCTGGAGATTGTCACTTGACCCCCCCATCCCTACCCCACCCCAGGGACATATCCCCCCCCCCCATTCCCAGTCTGTGGCCTTTGGGAAGTGCCAGCTCTGGGGACAGGGACAGGTGATGGGCTCCCAGGCCAGGAGGCTGAGGCAGGGCACCAAGGCCAGCCCTTGACGGTTCACGTGTGTGATCTGATGCATTCTCTCAGCCAGGTAGGGTGAGGCATCTGCCACCCCTCTGCTGAGCCCCCAGGCTACGTGTCAATCACTGAGACCCATAAGGGAGCATAGTATGTTTTTATTTTTTTAATTTTTTAGTTGTAGATGGACACGATGACTTTATTTTATTTATTTATTTATTTATTTATTTATTTATTTTTATGTGGTGCTGAGGATCGAACCCAGGGCCGCGCACACGCTAGGCGAGCGCTCTACCGCTGAGCCACAACCCCAGCCCCGATGGTATGTTTTTTCTTTGCAACTCCTAAGAGATTCATTTTAAGTGCATGGTCTAGCAAGGACGGCATGGTGAACACTTTGAAACAACACTATCACGCTTTCCTTTTCCATTCTGTGAAGGAAGCTCAAGCCGAGAAAACTGATTTTCATTAGAGGCACATATCTGAATTATTTAGCTCCACGTTTGGCAACGCACTTGGCTTGAACTCCACGCGCCGCCCCTCCCCTCGGTGGCTTATTTAACATACCACAGCTCAGGCCTCCTCCTCTCCACGCAGTTTTGCTCATGGTGACTCTGGTGTCTGGGGTCTGAGGCCACACAGACTCCTCTCCACTGTATTTTTGAGCTAATCCCTTAGATGGAAAGAGCTAGCTTATGTTTATCAGGAGGCTCTTTTGTAGAGAGTTTTGCATGATATCCAACAGTATTAAGCAAGGGAAAAAATCCTTCAAATTCCCAGTTTAGCCCTTCCTGCCACTCATGAGCTTCAACCTTGAATTCCAGGGAGAGAGAGCTCCCCTCCGCTTGATGTGACATTCACCGGGACCTGCAGAGGGTTGCGAGTCTCCCTCCTAAAATCCATCGCTCTGGCTCAGTCTTTCAGCTGAGAGGGGACAGGAAATGCCTCCAGGGAAGGAGGTTCTTTGATCTCCCAGCTGTAGATTTATTTAGAGAGAGGGGATTAAAGAGGCCAGACCACAGTCCTCCCCTGAATAAACGGTGTTCATTTTTAATTGGCATCTTTATCATGCTCTCCTAAGACATACAATAGTATTTAACAGCTTGGATTTGCCATTCCTCAAACACGAGTCCAGAATGAGCCACGACTCAGTGGAATGTGCCCACAGGGAAATTATTGGACCACTCTGAGCCTCAGACTCCTCTTCTGTAAAAATAGAGTTAATAATGAAATATGATTGTTTTTGAAGACTTCATGGAAGACTGCCATGAAATATACTCAGTTCTGGGGGCTCCTTAAACATTATGATATCATTTTTGTTTCTGCTCATCATCAGAGGGAATGACAGACCCAGCTGCCTTCCTGTAAGAAGGTATTGGACAGGGTCCATTCTCAAAACCCAGGTGACCAAGATGGGCAACCTGGCTAGACTTGAGCCAGGCTCAGCCTGGCATTATCTGCTCCGGGCGGCCTCGGTGAAGGAACGGGACCCACGAAAGCCCTCTCAATGCCGGGATTTCCGCTCTGCCATCAAAGACCGACTTTCTTGAGTGTTTTATATGTGCAACATGTACAAAAAAAGCAAAATATATAAAATATGTCTGCAAAATACATAAACGCATACAAAACTATATTTTTAAATAGGTGCCAGTGCCACGTCGCCCTCCTGCCTCCCTTTCCTTGTCCCCGAGTTTGGCAAGCGTCCGCGGGGGCGGCCACTCGACTTCCCAGACCTTTGGTTTGTATCCCACCAGGTCTGCTCAAAGCCTCTCTTCTGAGATCTGGCCGGAAATGACAAAGAATCGGAGCGTCTGGAGCTGCGGGCGCCTTCCAGCCGGCCCGGTTGCTGGACCTGCCCCGGGCACCTGAGCGCAGGTGTGCGACCACCGCGCTGCCGGGGCGGCTGAAGCGACGGGAGCCCACTGCGCCTGCGCACGCCGAAGGCCACGGCCACCGCCGGCCGGCCCAAGACCGAGGAGGCGAGAAAAATGAGTCCCACTCCCTGAAAAGAGGGAAGGAGCCAGCGAAGGTCGACTCTGGGGAGAAGGAAGGGCAAGGCCCCCTGCGCCCAGCACTGCCAGTCCCTGCGCAGGTCTATCCATTACTCCCGCCGAGGAAAAATGCCTCCTCCGCGGGCTCCTTCTGCTGGAGATGGCCATGATGAAGGCCATTTGTCAGAGGCAGGTCCTGGACATTGGAGACGTCCCCCCCCCCCCCCCAGGCGGGGATTCAGCCGCGAAGGCCCCCGCGCTCACCCGGGTGGACGTTTGAGACCTGGGTGAGGATGGATGACCGCGCGGGTGACCAAGCCGTGTGGCACGCTTTAAGGGGATTTTCCTCAAAATACGTGCAGTAATGGGATTAGGTCCGATTAAAAAGCAGACACTTTCGGAATCTTCAAGGGAGGAAAGCTCATCAGAGATCGCAGCCTCTTTTAGGGGAGGGGGAGTCCGCGCTTGCTCTGCTCTGCTCCAGGGAGACTAGGAGAGACACGGTCTGTCCCTGAGGGTCGCCAGGCCGGGCGGGGGAGGTCGCAGGAAGCTCTATGCTAGTCCACGTCCAGTTACGGTCAGGACGGACGTGTCAGAGAAGAAGCGTGGAGCCCCTCTCCCGGGGACACCCGGACGCACCCCAGCTGGGCCTCGGAGGAGGGCTTCTTGGGGAAGTGGCATCGAGCTGGACACCGACAATGAGAACCAGGGGACAGTGGGGTCAGGAGGGAAGCGGAGTCCAAGCAAAGAGTGTGTGGGGCACGAGCCACAGCCCTCACCAGCCGCCGGGACAGAGCCAGGGGCTGGATCCGCAGAGGCACGTGGAGGTTCCGCCAGGGTCGCCAGAGGCCGGTGCCGCCTGGCCTGGATCGGGTTTGTGAGCTGGGTCAGGTGTGCGGGGCCGTGGTCGGGATTCGGCCGTAGCCCGAGAGCACTGGGGAGCCACTGCAGGCTTCTAGGAAAGGATGGTGAGCAGCTCTGGAACCTCACTCCAGTGTGGATGTGAAGGGTGATTCGGACAGAGCAAGGGGGACTGCGATTCCAGGGTCCTCGGGGGAAGGAAAGAAGGAAGGCCAGCCTTGGAAATCGGCTGGCTATAGAAGTGACCGGTGGGTTGGCTGATGCCATCACTATAACGGTACACGAGGAGGAAGATTTTGCTTTAGAGAAAATGTCTTTGGCATTGGGCGTTTCCAGTCGTTGCTTCACAGAGACCTTGTCTGAGCCTCCTTTGGGGTGACAGAGAAACGGAGTCAGCGCCACAGACGCGGGAGTGTGGTACTGTCATTAGACGTGGTTGTGATGATGCCGGAAAAATAAGCCTGGGTGTCCATCCCGTGATTAAAGTGTGCTCCAGGTCATCAGCCCCCAGGAGGGGGGGTGTGGCCCACCCGTGGGGCACCCAGAGCCCGAGAGACTGATGGTGCTTGGAGTTATGCTGCTTTTTTTTTTTTTTTTTTTTTTTTTGTACTGGGGATTGAACTCAAGGGCACTCGACCTCTGGGCCACATCCCCAGCCCTTTTTTGTATTTTTTATTAGAGACAGGGTCTCACTGATTGGCTAAGTGCCTCGCCCTTGCTGGGGCTGGCTTTGAACTTGCGATCCTCCTGCCTCCTCAGCCTCCCAAGTGCTGGGATGACAGGCGCGCGCCACCGCACCCGGAGCTGTGTTTTCATGCTGAGCATCACTAAGAAACTGCGGACTTGTCAAGTTTCTGGTGTGCACAGGTGAGCTCCAGTTCTCACTCTGTCCTCGGTTCTGACTCTTGAGATCCTTACTCCCTCCTCCGAGGTTCACTACCCTCCTCTGATAGACGGAACTGTAAGGGGTACTCTGTGTAAGAGACCCCCAACAATCACATTTATAATAAAATGGTAGCCCAGGGTACAGCCGACAGTTACCAAGTGCCTACAATGCACCAGCAATTATTCAGATCACTTCGACTGACCCATTCATGATGGGTGCTACCCTTAGGCTCATTTTACAGATAAGAGGACTGAGGCCCAAAGACCCAGGGGTCACCCAAGTGAGTGCAGAATCGAGACTCGAATCCCGGCAGCCTGAGTAGGTAAGAAAGGAAAAGAAGTTTCCATAAACGTAGGAGGTAACACAATGCAGAAACAGAAGTTGAAATTTATGTTAATCACCTTCTGTGAATCTGGACTCTCAATAAATCCAGACAGAAAAAGCCCAGGTCTGCTGCACAGAGGCCCAGTGTGCTGGAAAACGGGGCAACGAGCCTGCTGATGAGGACGGGGACGCTGGACGGCCACCCCACAGCCTCTCAGCGTCCTCCCGCCCCTCGCCTTCCCACAGAGGAACAACAACTTCAATTTATGTGCCAACTCATCACAGCCCCGCCTTGCAAGGGAGCTTGCCAGGGACCAAGTGCCGGGGTTTAATGGCACGGTGTGTCGCGCCGGGCTAAGGATCGATGGTGTGCCTCCAGCCCGGAGTGATGGGACAGGACTCAGGCAGGGACGTGGGAATCCCAGCCTGGGAAAGGCTGAAGGTCTGACCAGCCTCCTCTTTCTCTCTTCTCTGATGAGAGGCAGAAAAACATGGCAGAGTTTGAAGTTCAGTAGGAACCAACTGTATAATGCAAGATGTGTCAATCACAGCCACTAAAATCCAGGACAACTGGATTGGACACACGGAGTTGGGTCTGGATGGCCCTGATCTGATGCTTGGAAAAATGATGAGGAGGAGGAAGAGGAAGAAAAGGAAGACTGGGTGGTGACCGTTTATCTGGATTACATCATTGCCCTAGACCTGTCTTTGTCCAAGTACCTTCCACGAATTTTTATGGAAGTATCACAACAATCTTCTGAGATGCAATGCTGTGGTTTGTCCCCCAACGGTGCATGTGTGGGAGGCTTGGTCTGTGGTGTGGCAGGGCTAAGGGGGTGGGGCCTTTAAGACATGGGGCCCAGGGTCTGGGGTTGTGGCTCAGCGGTAGAGCATTCGCCTAGCACGTTCGTGACCCGGGTTCGATCCTCAGCACCACATAAACATAAATGCATTGCATTGTGTACAACTAAAAGCAAATAAATAAATATTAAAAAAAAAAAAAGACATGGGGCCCAGTGGGAAATCCCAAGACTGGCCCCTCCCCAGGGTCTGATTTCCTGTCTCTCCATGTGATCTCCCCTTTCCATACACTCCCACCATGAGATCCTCACCAGAGCAGAACCAATGCCAGCACCATGCGGTTGAACTTCCACAGCTGTGAACTAAGTAAACCTCTTTTCTTTATAAAGTCCTCAGCATCAGGCATTTCATTACAGTAACAGAAATGGACCATTGCAGATGGACTATATTACTGTTACATTGTACAAATGAGGAAATGGAGTGAAGTGTGATGGCACCTTGACTCAGCTACTACATACAGACAGGATCAAAACCAGGCCTGGACTATATCATGATGAAGGATAGCGGTCAATGCTCATGGAATAAAAGAGTAAGTGTTTCAGAAACTTCCACAGTAGTGGGGGGTGTAGTCAGGGAGTAACTTGGTTATTCAAACTTCCCACCCCTCTCTTAGCCACTCACAGCCCACCTTGTGAGAATCCTGACTGTGGCCCATCACCTTTAGTGGACAGTAGTGTATTTTTCTTTTTCTGACTTATTGAAAGGGGAGAAAAACACCTTTTTAATTGTTGCTCTAGACCAGTGGTCCTGGAAACTGCATGTAATTTAGATGAAAGCCAAGAACTTTTAAAAAACTAATGTTCGTGCCCCACCTTAGGTGGATTAAATGAGAACTCCTGGGGACAGGGCCTGGGCATCGGTGATTCCAAGATGTGGTCCAAATTGAGAATCACTGGCCACTCTCCTCCCTGAAAAGCAACTGTGGAAGCAACCTAGGTGACCGTCAATAGATGGATGGATAAAGGAACTGTGGTATATGTACACGGTGGAATATTACTCAGCACTAAAAGAGAATGAAATCCTGGCATTGGCAGGTGAATGGGTGGAGCTGGAGAACATCATGCTAAGTGAAGTGAGCCGGTCCCCAGAAACCAAAGGCCGCATGTCCCCTCTGACAAGTGGATGCTGATCCATAATGGGAGGGGAGGGGCATGGGGGATGGAGGAACTTAGATTGGGCAAAAGGGAGGGAGGGGTGAGAGGGTGCCTGGGGGCAGGGACGATGGTGGAATGAGATGGGCATCACCACCCTAGGCACAGGGGTGACTGCCCAGAGGGTGGGACGCGACATTGTGTACAACCCGGAAAATGAAAAGTCGTGCTGCAGCTGTGCACAATGAACCAAAACGCATTCTGCTGTCAGATGTACCTAATTAAAATACATTCATTAATTTACAACACAAAGAGGAGAGCAACCAAGGGATGCTCCAGGCCCTCCCCATTCCCCTTCCTTGGGTGTCAGCGTGGAGGTGCGGGTGTTGAGGGTGCTGGGTATTTAAATCCTAATTTAAATCAGCCAACACTGTGTGAGCACCTCCTCCTGCTTGGAAAAGACAAAGGAGCACAAAGCACGACTTTCCTGGTCCAAAAGGTGAATAAATGCAAGCGCAGAGGTGAGTCGATAACAAAGTCATGATCTGCAAGAAACTATCATAGAGATGGGAAGGAAGAGAGGCCCTAATGGAAAGAAGTGACTCTCTGGGCAGCTAAGGAAAATGCCATAGAGGTACAGAGGAAAGAGAGAGAAAAAAATGAGACAGCAAAGGCAGCATCTTTTATTTATTTTTTTTTTCAACTTTCTATTCTGAGGTAGTTGGAGAGTCTCATGCAGTTGTAAGAAATAATAGAGAGAAATCCCATAAACCCTTCCTCCCGTTGTCCCCAGTGGTAACTGTTGGTCAGTTTGCAATCACTGCAACAAAATACCTGAGATAAACCACTTAAAAGATTGATTTGGACTCGGTGCCAGAGGGTTCAGCCCCTGCTCAGTCCCTTGGTTCCATTGGTCTGGGCCTGGGCGAGGCAGAAAATCATGGTGGGGGATGAAAGCTGCTCAGCTCAGGGTGGCCAGGGGTCAGGGACCAATGCACAAAGATGTTCGATGTCCTCTCAGATAACTTAATGATAAGCAGGATCAACAGTTGATTTCCTACTTGGGACAAGGGAGGAGACTCTGCTGACCTTGGAAGAGACATTGCACAGGAGAAGAGGGGCAGGGGATGATCACCGTTGGACGGGATGCAGGTAAGATGAATGTCTGGTGAGGATCATTAGGCCCTGGGCTGACAGGCCGCTAAGTAGGTGGGTAGGTAGCTTCCCAGAAGAAGTCTTCATCTCATTAAAGTTTAATGTAAAACAGCTTAAGCATTTTATCACAAATCTTAATTTCCTCCTGAGTAGGAGACTGTGAATTACATCATGGAAAAAAAAAAAAAAAAAAAACCTTCTGTCTCCAACCAGGTTTAGGGCAATTTTTCTTTATCATAAGCCAGGTTGCTAAGGACAGCACGGACAACTCAACTTGAGTTTTATGTTTTGTTTTGTTTTGATTTCACTCTCAGTACAGTCATTTGGTAGAGACTTTCAGTTTTTTTATTTTTAATTTGTGCATATAGTTAAATGCAACATAGGGGTTCATTTTAGCATAATCATATAAACATGGAATATAATTTGTTCCACTTCCAAAAGAACTCAAATCAGCATACTATAGTGATACAGGCGCATCACGGTTTATAGCAGCACAACTCACAATAGTCAAGCTATGGAACCAGCCCAGGTGCCTGTCAACGGATGAGTAGATAAAGAAGGTATGGCATATAAGCATGATAGAGTTTTATTCAGCCATAAAGAAGAATGAAATTAGTCAACTGTGCGTGGTGGCGCAGGCCTGTAATCCCAGTGGCTCGGGAGGCTGAGGCAGGAGGATCACAAGTTCAAAGCCAGCCTCAGCAAAAGTGAGGCACCAAGCAACTCAGTGAGACCCTGTCTCTAAATAAAATGCACAATAGGGCTGGGGAGGTGGCCCCGTGTTCGAGTGCCCCTGAGTTCAATCCCCTGTACTCCCCCCACCAAAATAAAATAAGAAGAAGAATGAAATCATGCATTTGCTGGTAAATGGCTGGAACAGCAGGACATCGTGCTAAGCGACATAAGCCAGACTGAGAAAATCAAGAGGGAGTGTCTTCTCTCATAGGCAGAAACTAGACGAAAATAATGGGGGGGGGGGATTCCAATAAAATTCAAGGGCAATCGTGGAGCAGAGGAAGGGGGTTGATGGGGAGCGAGAGGGACAGCACAGGAGAGGAAGGTGGAACGAAATGGACTGGTTTGAGTTTTTGGAAGGAACAAGATGCTGAGACCTGAGGCCTTGGGGAAGATGACCCAAGAAGAGACCCACGGGCGACAGACCACCCACCCGAGCTTCTGCTTTGACACAAAAGGCTGGCTCCTTGTCATTCATTATCTCCAAACAAGACTGTGATCCCTCTAGCGTTTTCTCTTTCACAGTGAACTTTCTTCCCTTGGGACATTCCCAAGCCCACCCTGGACACAAAAGACATGCCGACTCCCTGACTGACCCTCTGAGCGCTCCCATACCCGGTGGGGCTGCCCTCTCTGCATTCCAAACGTGTTGGGGTGAGGTCGAATCACGACCACCTAAGGACGGGTATCTGGGGAACGTGTGAGTGCAGATTCCTACACACCCCGTCTTAGACCAACTCCTCCATGCAGACGCAGCATCCAGGGATCGCTCAGAAAAGCTTTTACTGTGATGATGATGATGCCGAGAAGCAGATCTGTGGCTTCTGGGATGGCAGGGCGGGTGTGATCACCAAGGGACAGCCTGAGAGAGGCTGGGGACAGGCTCCCCTGCAACACGATCTGGGTGGTAGCAATAGGGATCCATGCACCTGTTAAAGCGCTAGACCTGTATACGGTTCGTTGATTGTTTTTAGAAACTTGCCACTAAGCGCCGCCTGAATGGACAGCTGGTATATGGGGTGGGACGTCAGCACATGCATCGCCGCTGGCCCTGCTAGAACCAGCCCCCACCTCCACGCCTGGTTACACTTCTAGGAGATGCTGGTACTGTGACATTCCACCCCATGCCGTCCCTCCATCCCTTGGGGTGACTGATAATGGGGAGACATGGAACTGGACCAGTCCAATCAAATTTCCATCTCTCTCTCTCTCATATATGTCTACTTATTTATTTACTTATTTTTAATTTATTTATTGGTACCAGGGATTGAACTCAGGGGCAACTGACCACTGAGCCACATCCTCAGCCCTATTTTGTGTCTTAGGTTCTCACTGAGCTGCTCAGCGCCTTGCTTTTGCTGAGTGAGGCTGGCTTTGAACTCCCGATCCTCCTGCCTCAGCCTCCTGAGACGCTGGGATTACAGGTATGTGCCACCGCGCCCGGCTTCATATATGTCTATTTAAAATCGAGACGACTGCTACCAGGAAGTCTCCAAGAGCGGCTAGGATGGGGCCAGCAACCTGTGGTTGTGAGCCAGCCACACCCCAGTGCACAGACACAGAAGCTAACAAAGCTGGTCTTGCGCTGCGGAAAGCAGTATGGCGGCTCCTCAAAAGATCAGGCCTGGGGCCACCATGTGACCCAGCTACACCACTCTTGGTATTCATCCCAGAGAATGAAAGTCAGCGTACGACAGTGACACGTGCGGGCCCATGTTTACAGCAGCACAACTGACCACAGCCAACCTACGGAACCAGCCCGGGTGTCCATTGACGGGTGAATGGATAAAGAAGACGTGGAATAGAC
Source organism: Tamias sibiricus (assembly GCA_025594165.1). Classification (NCBI taxonomy): domain Eukaryota; kingdom Metazoa; phylum Chordata; class Mammalia; order Rodentia; family Sciuridae; genus Tamias; species Tamias sibiricus. Next base: position 13,372,734 of record CM046674.1, on the reverse strand, counting down.
ACAGTGGAGTCTTACTCAGCCATAAACAAGAACGAAGCTCCACCACTGGCAGGAAAATGGAGGGAACTTTAGAACATTAAGTGAAAGGAGCCAAACTCAGAAGGTCAAGGGCCATGTCTTCTCTCATGTATGGAAGCTACAGAGGAAAAAGGAAAAGCAAGGCGGCGAGATGCTCATGAAAATCAAAGGGAGATCGGTGCAGAAAGGGGACCGGGGATGGAGGAGGGCAGGAAGGGGGAAGTGTGGAGAGTGACACTGGCTGGATTATACTGTTCTGTCACGGGCATGCATGACCATGTCACAACAAACCCCACCACTAGGTCCAGCTGGGAGGCACCCATAAAAATATTGGAAAGAAAAAGCTGGTTCCAGAATAAAAGAGAGAACGATGCAAGCCCGCCCACAGAACTGCAGGTAAAGGAAAGGAAAGAGAAGGAGATTAAGAACCAGCTGTGTAGGTGACAGTCATGATGGGTGTCCTACGTGTCCTTCGTAACGTCCGGGTACTTTCTTATTCTTGACTTCAGTGAACTATGCTATGCCGTATGATATGTTCTTCTTTATGTTTCTGTTTAGTCAAGTTCAAGTTCCCCTGTTTCTCCAAGCACAGACTCTGACTTAATCTAGGCACCTTTAATCACCAGCTCTACCACCACCTGCTAGTGAGCAGCCGACCATCCACCCCCCTGACGCCTCAGATGCCCCAACTTTAAACAAGGATCATGGCGCTTTCCAAAGAACTGTGGGGATGTGAAGGGACCCTGAGCCTCAGAGACGGACGCCTGACTCTGTAAGAAGAACCCAAACACGTGGCTGTTCTGATTACAAACACGTCTGCGGTGGCCTCTGTCTAAATCCCCAGTCTCGTTTCAGAGTCCCCGACATCTATAATCACCAATGTTTTCTGAGGTTAGAGGGAAAAAAATATATATATATATGGGAAAACAGCTCATCCCTTGTGAGAACCACATGACAGTCCCCAAATGGGAACAAGTCTCTGGAAATGATGATGGTGAGATCATGCAAAACGATGGATATCGGGGGGGGGGGGGGGGTATTATTTTTCCTTAAATTCTGGTCCGATTTTCTGCGAAGCCACATGACTGTGCCAGAAAAGAAATGCAAAATCGTGCAGAACCAAGATCAGTCTTATTCTGAGGCGCAGGTGCAGTGGAGAGCCGCGGATGGCGCCCTCCATCTACACTGTAATTTAGAGTTTACAAAACATTTGCCTGGATTCCATTTCATTTTTGGAAATTGACGATGGCCGTGCGAGGCAGGTATTATCATTGCAATTTTACAGATGAGGAAATGAAGGCTCAGAGAAAGCCCAGTGTCACCCAGCTACTGAGTGGTCCCAGCCAGGACAGAGGTCTTCTGGCCCCAAGAATTAAGCCTGTCCTACAAATGGCTCTGCAGATGAGGCCCAGTCTGCTGGGGCTGTTTTCTCCAGATCCTGTTGCCCACTCATTGGCTCCAAGCCTGCACGTCTGGGGCCCGCAGAAGAGCAGGGGGTTCCGCCCAGCGCCCTCGTCCCACAGACTACGAAACCCAGTCTTCAGTAACTCAAGTGCAAGGTCACCTTTGCAGACTAGCACTTGGGTGACTCTGGAGAAGCAGCCAGGCTGATCACGCCTTCATTGTGAATCTAGCGTCCTCCCCCTCGTGATAAGACACCGCCTCACAGGTGGCTTTCTTCCTAGTCCTGGAATTTCAACTTCTCAGTCAGTTTGGGCGGCAGGGACCTGTGTTCTGTGTGGTCAGGAGAGAACACAGGTACATTTGCTTGGGGAAGGAGATGGGAACAGTCGGGAAACGAGGCCAATTAGTTCATGCCATGCACACGTCACACAAGAAGAAGATACGTGTGTGTGTGCGCGCACGCGCGTGTGCATGCCCGAGTTCTCCCTCCTGATGGTCAGGGGGGAGGTGCAGGAAGAAACTGCAGGACGGCTGAGCTCTCTGCTTCAAACAAAAGGGGAAAGGAGCACCTTCTAGAGACAGGCAGTACGGTGGGAGGCCTCCCCAGAAAGACGCCATTATCCCAGAACGGGCCAAAGGGGTGGGCCTTGGGCCTGACGGAGCAGAGTCTCTCTTTCTTGAGGACAGGACGGAGAGGCTGTGAGGGCTCAGGAATAGGCGCAATGAGCCACTGGGAATGGGAATCGCCCAGATGCAGCCATCTTACCTCGAGCATTTGCCTTGAGAAAAATCTTGCTAGAGGGGTGAAGGGAGGGTAGTGGTGTGTGAGTGTGCATGCGTGTGTGTGGGGGGGGGCGGTGTGCCAACCGTGTGACCTTTGTGGGAAAGAGCTAAGAGCCTCGGGAGCCCAGAACCTGTACCCCCACACACCACCCACTAGAATAGGCTACTCAGGCGAGAAGAGAAACTGGGTCACTGGGTTTGGCAGCAGGGCACACCCAGGCTGTTACCGGTGTTAGGCCAGGACTGCACCAGCACGGCCACAGGACCTGACCTCCAAGAGTGACCGCAGGAACAGGACAACCACCAGAGTCAAGGTCGACATTCCTCTTCAGCCGGTGGGGGCGGGGGGCGGCTTTCATTTCTCCTTCTCTTCCGGCAGCGGGGGTGGGGGGGGGGGGGGCGCACCCTGCATTGTTAAAGTCACCACGGGAGAAAGGACTCCAGAGAGGAGATAACCATCCTCATGGTACCAGGCTTCAGAGATATTTAATTTAGATAATAAAAGGAATGTGACCCCACCTCTCCCCTCCAGGAGGACGTGGCTTATCTCACACTCAATCTCCCGACCATCACGACCATCACAGCCGGAAAGTCCGGTGGATTGTTTCCAGATGCTGTCTGCAGCCCTTGGAGGACACGCACGCAATGAGGTCGGGTCGTGAAAAGAGGAGGGCCACGCTGAGGTGACCCCGTGTAAACCAACACACAAAGCCACGCGGCCTGGAACTTGCAATTATTTCCCTATGACAGAGACACAAAGTTGACCTTCAGGAGACCAAAGCACGCGGAACCTGAAAGTCTAAGACCTTGGAGAAAAAAGAGGATTTCTAAGAATTGAGCCAAAGATTCTACATACCGAGTGTACCTTAAGACCTCTGTGAGCTACACACACACACACACACACACACACACACACACAGCAAAATGGTGAGTACCCAAAAAGAAAGCATAGGAAGAGGACAAAAAAATGAGGACTGCAGAGGTAAAGTTGGAGGTCCAGGAATGCAAAAGAGAATGGGATCTGGTCAGAGGGAAGATAAACAGGCTGCGACCCAACACTGCCCCTGGCATTGGCTTCGGACCGAGGGTTTCACTCCGGGAGTTCAGACAAGCTAGAAACAGAGCCAGCCTCCGTCAGAGCAGGCTCATCTCTGCTCCTGTGCTTTCCAAAGCAAATCCCCGAGGAAGATAATGTTGTGCAGAGCCTCTACTATTTTTCATAGAAAAAATATCCAGCATCCTCCAACGTACAAAATAAAACAGACAAACCAACCTAGGCATCCTGGGAAATAGAACACATTAACTAAAAACCCAAAGACAACAAAGACAATACTAACTAGACCTGGAGAAAATCCAAGTATTGAATCATTGCACACAGACTCTAAAACAATGATTGTTATTTATAAAATAATGTAAGAAGGTGGAGAAGGTGTGATTGAATTGGAACCTCTAAGAGAAAGGCAAAGGAAAATTCTAACACGAAAAAATATGGCAACTCCAATTTACAATTCAGTAAGGATTTTAGCAGAAGACAGGGCAAGGAAAATTGATGAAAGGTTCATAAACAGACGGTAGCGAGGTTGAGGTATGAGGGGTGAAACACTGATAATGTGACCCAAGGGACATGAGGGCAATGTCTGACAAGGTTTCATGACAGTCTCAGAGAGAGAATAGAAAAGATGGAGAAGAAATAACCGACACTTCACAGAAGAAGAAATACAATTGATCAACAAATATATGAAAAAGTGTTCAACATCTCTAGCAATCAGAGAAATGCAAATCAAAACTATATTAAGATTTCATCTCACGCCAGTCAGAATGGCAATCATCAAGAATACAGGCAACAATAAATGTTGGCGAGGATGTGGGGAAAAGGCACACTCATACATTGCTGGTGGCACTGCAAATTGGTACAACCACTATGGAAGCAGTATGGAGATTCCTCAGAAAACTTGGAATGGAACCACCATTTGACCCAGCTATCCCACTCTTTGGTTTACACCCAGAGGACTTAAAATCAGCAGACTATGGTGACACAGCCCCATGAATGTTTATAGCAGCTCAATTCACAATAGCTAGAACCAATTTAGGTGTTCCTCAACAGATGAATGGATAAAGAAAATGTGGTCTATATACTCAATGGAATAGGATTCAGCTTTAAAGAAGAGTGAAATTATGGCATTTGTCAGTAAATGGTTGGAGTTGGAGGATATCATGTTAAGCAAAATGAGCCAATCCCACAAAACCAAAGGCCGAATGTTTTCTCTAATATGTGGATGTTAATTCACAATAAGGCTGTGGGCACTAGGGAAAAATAGCATTACCTTAGATTAGGTAGAGGAAGTGAAGGGAGGGAATGTGGGGATAGGCAAGACAGTGGAATGAAGCAGACATTATTACTGTATGAATATATGTGACCGCATGACCAATATGATTCTGTAGCATGTACACTCAGAAAAATGAGAAATTATATCTCTTCTATGTATAATATATCACAGTGCACACATGCATTCTACTGTCGTGTATAACTAATCAAAACAAATGAAAAAAAATTTAAAGAATTTTTAAAAAAAAAGCTTACAAGTGAAATAACTCTAAGGTCAACAAAGGAAAAATAGTACTTAAGAATCTTTGATTTTACTTCCCTCATGCAATCAATGAGTATAGCTTTGTCTCATAAACTATGTTTTCACGTTTTTTTTTTAAGTTCAAAATATATCATGGACACCCCTTCCATATTAAAAAAGAGAGAGAGAGAGAGAGATAAGGAATGGAAAATTTCCAAAAGTCATGGGAGAGCAATGCACAGATTTAAGAAACTCGACAAATACCGAGAGGAAATGAATGAAAAATAAAATACACAGGCACACGGTTGAAACCAAAGAGAAGGGAAAGGCTTCACAGGGGGCAGCCAGAGGAGAGGAAAGGGGTGTCACCTTCCCGGGAACAGCAAGGAGGCACACAGCCGATTTCTCAATCGAAACAATAGAAACTAAAAGACAATTGAAAGAGCAGCTTTAAAACACTGACAGAAAATAACTGCCTTCCCCCGAGTTCCACCCACAACACAAAAGGGAGGGTAGTGTGAAACCAATGACTTGGAAAACTGTGTTCTTTATATGTGATATGAAAGGAATTGCCCTTTAAAAGCATGTATAACAACTTAAATTCTTAAAATTCTAAAAAATGATAAGAGGTAATAGTATTAAAAAAAGTTGCATATAGTTATAAAAATTTTATGATCACAGAAAAACATTGCAATGTTACCAAAACATGATACAATAAAAGTAAAGATGACGAAATATGGTAAATTTTTCTTAACGAGGAAAAGATTAACTTTTTTCACCAATTTCACTGTTATTATAGAACTCCCTTAGACTCGCTATTGATAATAGGGTGAAAAGATCACATTGCCACAATGAGGTAAATAATGGGAAAATTTTTATCTGTGAAGCAATGTCATTCAAACCAGTGTTTGATCACATGTTGTGTAGTAAGTTTAATGGACAAAAATTAACATGTTAGAAAACGAGAAGGAGCAACCAATGTTGATTATTGTGCTGAATACAAACATTCTGTTATGAAGCAAAACTTTTGAATGAATAAATGATTAGTTAAATAAAAAGAAAAAAAAAGTGAGGGTAGCATACATACATACATCTTTGGATAAACAGTGAAAAGATTTATATGGAGCAGACGGATGTGAGAGAAAGAGTTGAAGAGGACTCTTCGGGTAGAAGAAATCCTCGTGGACAGATGCTGAAGGAAAGCACAAAATACAGGAAAAAGCAGCAGACAGAACAAGTTTGCAAGTGGATCTAAATGAATGTTGACTGCCCACACGTGGGCCGCACTTACTGTACTTTTGAAATTAAAAACGTATCGCAAAGAAGACATCAGAAACAGGAGAGGCTAGATAGAAGTCAACTGTTGTAAGGCTCTTGCTTTGAGAAATAGAAAAAAGTGGTTACATAAAGCAGCTCTTACTAAGTTAAGGATGCACATTAATTTCTATTGGAAGCACTAAGAGGAAAATGAGAGAATTTTAGGCAAATAAGCTAAAAATGGGCCCAAATGGAGTGACCAAAGATCGTTGATTGATCCAAAATAAAGATAAACAAAAGCGTGGTGATACGTTTTAACATAAATGTCTTGGTGATTCACATTAAATATCAATGCACTAAATAATCCAATTAAAAGATATTTTTAACCTCAATAAAGGTGGCCAACAACATGCTGCTTATGAGATATAGACTTAAACATTCTTACTATAAAAATATAGAAAGATGGTGAAATGAAGCCAGGCGCGGTGGCGCACGCCCGTCATTCCAGCGGCTCAGGGGGCTGAGCCAGGAGGATCGCGAGTTCAAAGCCAGCCTCAGCAACAGCAAGACACCAAGCAACTCAGTGAGACCCTGTCTCTAAATAAAATACAAAATAGGGCTGGGGATGTGGCTCAGTGGTCGAGTGCCCCTGAGTTCAATCCCTGGTACCAAAAAAAAAAAAAAAAAAAAAAAAGAAAAAGAAAGAAAGATGGTGAAATGAAGGGTTATGTCACAATATACCAAAGCCAAGGTCATCCACTCATACCAATGTAGACTCCACTGTGAGAAATCTGTACAAGCTATTATAGATGTACTCTTAGAATCACGCTAACTGGAACCCACCCAATTATCCAGCAGTATAATAAGTAAATCAATATACAGCAGAGTCGTCCAATGGGACCTTACTCAGAGATTATTAGAGCAAAGTCCCACTAGACATGAGCTCATAGATGAATTCCATAGACAATATGCTGAACACAGATGGCACAACTGAAAGGGCACAAGCAATGTGACTCCATTCATTAAAAAAAAAAAAAAAAAAATCCCAAATGGGCAAAACTAGTGAATGGTGGTGGAAGTCAAAATAATGAAGATCTCTGAAGGAGGCAATGACCAAGAAGGGACATGGTGTCTTCTAGGCCCCTGGTGATGTCAACCTGGCACCGGGTCCACCTCTGAACAGTCTCCAAACAGTACACCTAGAATTTGTTCACTTGCCTTTTATTATGACCTATGTTCTACTTCAGTGAGATGGTTTTTAAATGAATGGAATTCCGTTTTACACACCAAGCTCCTGGATAAGTGTGTATGATCCATTTGCAATCATGTAATTATAATATACACTTAATGAGCCCTGTCTGTACACTACCCATCTCTCTAAGTGCTATAAATATGCTAAGACTGCTACGGCTATGGCTTCAATGTCTGTCCCCAGAATCTGTGTGTTGGAAACTTAAGCCCTAAAGTCGTGTGTTAAGGATTGGAGCTGGGACCTTTGGGACGTGACTGGGGCATGTGATCTTGTCTCTCGTGATGGAGCACTAGGCTAATGAGCTATGGAGGAGCAACTTTGTTATATAAAAGCTCTCTCTCTCTCTCTCTCTCTCTCTCTCTGGCATGCTTGCGATGTGTCATCATGTGACCCTCTTTACAATGTCACAATCCAGCAGGAAGGTCCTCACCAGAGGCTCGACATGTGCCAGCACCACGATCTTGGACTTCCCAGGTTCCCAAACTATGAAATAAATACACCTTTCCTCTTTTGGACATTACCCAGTCTCAGGTATTTTGTTATAGCAGCAGAAAGTGGACTAAGACATCTTAGTTAGTTCTATTATTATCCACATTTTACAGATCTGCAGGAGGAAGATAAATAACGCCCCCAAAGACACATATATCAGTGGGAGGCCTTCTCTCTCTCCCTCCTGCTCCTGTTCCCTCTCCACCCACCTCCTCTTTATCCTTCTCTCCACTCTCCACTGCACATGGGAATCACTTGGGGAGATTTTTTTTTTTTTTTTAATCCCAATGTTCAGGCTGCAGCCCAAACCAATTAAACCAGAATGTCTGGAGTGGAATGCAGGCTACAGCAGCACTTTTACAAGAAAAGCAACTGCTGCTGTGTGACTATCATTCACAGATGTGGAAGTTAACGCCGAGTCAGGTTGTAACTAATACGTGAGGATGAATTAATAAGTGGAAAAATCAGAATTTGATGAGCTCAAGAATCAGGTACCTTCCAGCACCTTCCTGCGACCAGGAACTTAGGATTCTCTTCTGGGTACCTGAGACTTCCATCTTAAAGATGCACCCCCCAGCAACTGGAAGTGGGGCCAAAGGTAGGGGTCTGGAGCTTTAGAAAGTCTCACCTTTCTTCATCAGAATACTTGAAAGCAGGCAGTCACCTAGAAACAAATGCCAAGGAGGAGGCCTTAACTTCTACCCCACGCTCCTGTTCTGGAACTGGGGCTCTGGCCCGGAGTCTTGTAAGCTACCCTCCAAGGACTTGAACTGCCTTGTCAGGCACCTGAAGCAGGCTTGCTATTCACCTCTCCAGAGTGACAAAGTGACTACATCACATTGCGTATGCACATTGGCAGATTGGCAGATACTCAAGGGGCAACAGGGAAATTTTCTCACTTTTTTTTTTTTTTTTTTTTGCAGTGCTAGAGAGCTGAGGATTGAACCCAGCGCCTCGTACATGTAAGGAAAGTATTATACCACAGAGCTACACCCCCATACACCCCCAGCCCTTAACATCAAAATACTATAACCATAAATGTTGGCCAAAAAAAAAAAAAAAAAAAACATCCTGAGAAATTATTCTCAGAAAATTTCTATTACCCAGATCTCAATATGGGAGAGATAAAAGAGAAGGATGTTTGCACAAGCTTTATCAGTTAAGGGTGTTACAATCACTGTTTCCAGCCAAAGGGGGGAAAAAAGAAATATATGAAGTTCTTTCAACATATACTTAAAGCCACAGGATGGATTTTGAGTGTAAATTAAAGCAGAAAAATTTCTTCCAGGTGCCTCCCTCTACCTTACCGTGGTCTATCCCTGAGAAGCAGGATTGAAGCACCCTTCCTGGGAAGAGCCACTTATTTCCAGCATGGGTGTGCACCAACCCCCAGCTCCCTAAAAGGTCGCGTTCTCACTAGCTAAACCCCACACCATCCCGACATCAGCCTTCCTGTCTCACCTTCTCCTTTGAAATTCAAATGCAATTGGCAAAGACATATGCCATATGCTACAGAGAGACTCGGCAGCCGTCTCCGCCTCTGGGGATCCCTGAGATGTCAGGAAAGGGTTGTTACAGTCACCGGATGTTTCCCAGCTCAGAGTCGCACAAGTCAGGTGAGACCACTGAGTTGGTGGGCCGACGCCCTCTCTGCCCGTGTCGGTATGTATTCCCGGTCCTTAACCCAGGCCGCAGGGATGGCAGGCTTCTGAAAACGTGCCACATTGAAGAAGGTTTAGCAAAGCACCTCACGGTATTCAAATTCCGTCCAAGGACCACCTCACTCACCCCAATGTTCTCTCTTCTTCCACCTCCCAGAATTGCTGCTTTGTTTTGCTCCACGCAAGCAAAAACTCCCCAGTTATTGCTACTCTCTTCTGCAGACCTGCTTCCATGATCTGTTTCATGGTTACCTCCCTCACCATGCCTCTCCATCTCTCTGCTCTCCAAACCCAAGTGGTCTATTCTCAGCTGTTTTCCAAAACAAAAGTAGCTTTCCCCCGTAAGTACTGCTGTCAGATTTTAAGTGATTAATTTTCACCATGTGTCCATCAAATGGTATGAGATCCCTTCTCCTTGTGTAGTCAACCAGTAGGTGGTACCTAATCTCTGCCAGGCACCGCTGCACTTGGGATATAGTGGGTGAATGTGACAAAGTTCCTAATTTTATCAAGCTCCCCAAAGAGGGTTCAATAAATGCTCATTTGCCTGGAAAAATCTAGTAAAGTCTTGTGCGTTAATGGATGAACAAAGGGCATTATTTCCACATCTATGATTTGGATCTCAGTTTTATGCATAATAATGATTCTTTCTATTCTCCTTGGGATTTTCATGTTGGTTCTCTCCCGCCCTAAATAAAGGACCACAAGCTACAGACACAATGCTCTTAACCTATCCCCACTAAAACCACTTCATCAAAATCACCAATACTCTTCATTTCCTCTGCAAAACACACCACCCTCCACTAAAGGCGGAAATCTCGTGGCTAATAGACAACTCTTAATTCTTCTGCAAGATTAACCAGCCAACTACCAGTTCTAATTATATCAGAGAAGCAGGCTTCTGTGTTTTTCCAAATAAAAACAGTTTCTCACCAAGTGAGCTCTAATGCAAGCTGTTGGGGCGGGGGTAAGTAATTCTATTTCCTTCCTATCACATGCAGATGACTGGCTGCTTCAGGAAAACTTTGCCAAAAAAATCTCCTCCGGTGTAGAGAGTATGCAGAAAGAAAATTGAAGTAGTTATTAACAGTATGGGCTACCTATTCTTGACCAATAGGTCCCCTCGTTCTCAATGGTTTAAAGCAGTGAGCTATTATTCTATTCTTTCTCAGGGGTCTCTGAGTGAGCAAGGAAGTTCTGTGGATCTGGGTGGAGCCTGGGTCCTCTGTCCCATCACCTCCCGAATGTACTCAGCTGACAAGGTCATCTGGCACTGGCTGGTCAAGGACAGACTGACCTATCTTGTGATTGGTCGACTATGTGGAGCAAAGCCTTAAGCATCCTGTGATTGGTTGGCTATTGACTGACGCAAAGCCTTACGTGTCTTGTGATTGGTTGTCTGTTGGCGGGTGGTTCCCTGCGCCCTGTCAATCTCCACCTCCCTCGGGCTCGCTCACGCCTGCCTGACAGCGTGCTAGGAGAGAAAGTTGAAGGCACAAGGCTGATGGAGATGGAGGTTCAAAGCGGACACATTGTCATTTCCCCTACCTTCTAATGGCCTAAGTAATTTGCAAGGTGTTAGGGACAAAATTGTATCTCCCCACCCCCAGATTTCCAGTGTGTCTGTATTTAGAAATAGGGCTTTAAGAGATAATTAAGATTAAATCAGGTCATGAAGCAGAGGACTTAATCCAGCAGAATTTGTCTCCTTATGAGAAGACAGGATACCAGGAATTTCTACAGACACAGAGAAAAGCCACCAGCAGCCACCAGAGGCCAAAGAGAGAGGCCTCAGGAAAACTAAACCTGCCAGCACCTTGATCTTGAACTTCCAGCCTTCAGAACTGAGAGAAAATGAATTTTTGTTCTTTAAGATTCCCAGTCTGTGGTATTTCGTTACAGCATCTCGGTCAAATTCATATACAAGGTGAACCCACATTCAAAGGACAGAGAGATACAGACTCCATACATTTATGAAAGAAGCTGTAAATTCACCTGCAAGGGTTGTGGCTCTAGGGAGAGGGAGGAATTGAAACCATTAGCTTCATAAGCGTAGTACACTGATTGATTAAAGCCTTGTTATCAACACTTTTTCTATGTATCTCAAATGTATCCGTAAATTTTAATACTTATAAGAAAGTCAGTGGGGTCCCTTGTGTTTTGGACATAGAAAGTCATGCAGGAAAAATTGCTGCTACACAAAGAATCAAGACAAGTCACGTAAGGTATGTCAAAATGCTGAAAATATTCACACACTTGGTCACAGGTCTGACCTGGTGCTGGGGAACTGTGCGCCAAAAGTAGGGTGAGAAAGATTCCCCCACCCCAGGATGCACCCAGGTAATGAGACTGTGTCTAAAAGAATAGAGGGGCAGGTGGGGCTGTGAGAGCAATCTCTCTTCCACACACTCTGGACTTTCCCATAAGGAAGATTAAGTGGGCAGCACAACGGAGAGAAGCCGCAAGAGGTTTCAGGCTCTTGGTCCCTAAAGAAGGGAGGAAGAGAAAAAGATGTCATTGAATCTCCATCTAATGCATTCTGGCCCTGTAAGGTGGGGTCAGTCGTCACCCTCAGAAGATCTGGAAGCATGAAAGCAGAACTGAGAGGACAGAGAACTTTCCAGAAACCCACCAGCTGGCAAGCTAGTGGTGGAGCCAGGAAAGATCCTACCATTCTGAGAGCCAGCAGCTCCTCTGTGAAATCCAGGGAGATAGCACCCACGACCCAGGTCCTGCTGCAGCAGAGCCCTGATCCCACAGGCACGTCACAGGAAGCCAGGGTGAATCCCGTCACACAGGAATTGTGGCGATCACAGGAGAACTGCCCAGACTGAGCTCAGCTACACATCAGCCGGAATCCGTCACTGAGCCAGCCACCACGCATGGGAACAGTCAAAGCAATCTTGAGTAAAACAACCACCGCAAAGCTGGAGACATCGCGCTGCCCGGTGTCAAAATATATCACAAAGCTGTTGTAATCAAAACAGTATGGCACGAGCATTAAAAAAAAAAACCACTTAGATCAATGGAACAGAATGGAGAATCTGGAAATTAACCCATGCACGTACAGCTGACCGATTTTCCACAAGGACGCAAAGAACAACGGGAAAAGACAATCTCTTCATTGAACAGTGCTGTGGAAACCGGATATCCACTGGCTCTCTGTGAGAATAAAAATTAAAATAGAGCTTGATCTCACACCATGTGTAAATGGGTTAAAGACATGAGTTTAAGATCTGAGACTGCTGAGAAAACACAGGGGAAATACTCTCTGCCATTGCTCTGGGTGATGGTGTTTTGTTTGTTGCTTTGGAATCTGACCGCAAAACCGCAGGCTACAAAATCTAGCAGACGGGATTGCATCCAACTAAAACACAGCTGCAGAGCAAAGGAAGCAATAAGAGAATGAAGAGATAATCCGTGGAATGAGAGAATATATTTGCAAAAATACATTTGCCTCTGACAGATATGTTCATGTTGAAAACATGTAGGGATTAAAATTCAAAATATGTGGTGAACTCAACTCACTAGTAAAAAAAAAAAAATTTTTTTAAATGAGCAAAGGACCTAGATAAACATTCCTCAAAATAGAACGTACCTTTCTGCTCATGTATGGAAATGGCATAAATAAATCCCAGTGTTATACATAATTATTGTGCGCCCATAAAAAATTAAAAGGAATATGTACATATGGGAATCAGGTGTATGGAAAAAATGTTCAACATCACTAATCATCAGGGAAATGCAAATTAAAACTATGATGAGCTAGTGCCTTTTTACGTTTATTTCATTTATTTATTTTTACGTGGTGCTGAGAATCGAACCCAGGGCCACGCGCATGGTAGGTGAGCGCTCTACCGCTGAGCCACAACCCCAGCCCTAGAAGGGCTTTATCAAAAGCACAAAAGATATGTTGGTGGGACTAGAGCAGAGGGATTCCTTGTATGTTGTTGGGGATGTGAAGTAGCACAGCCACTATGGAAAACCATCTGAGGCTCTGCAGAAAAATCAGAACTAGAACTAGCACCATACGATGCAAGGACTTCACTGCTGGATATACAGAGATAATATTAATTTCATATATATATGAAATGGGTGAACCTAGTGAACATGATGCGAGGTGAGATAATCCAGGCACAGAAAAACGACTCCAGCAAGGTCTTGTTTATATGTGGAGTCTAACCCAGTTGAAGCTGGGCAGGAGGAGATTGGGGTTGAGTTGATAAAAAATAGGTATATATAAAATTCCAGCTAAGAGAATTCCAACAAGAAAAATAAGTTCAATAGATCTATTGTAAATCATGATAGCGATAGTTAATAACAAAACATTATATATGTTAAAATTGCTTAGATTGTAAGTGTTCTCCCCACCAAAAAAATGATAAAATATGTGAACGAAGGTACACGTTAATTATCTTGATTTATTCATTCCACAGTGTACACGTGTATCAAAACATCAGGTTGTATATCACAAATATGTGCAATTTTTTTTTTTTTTTTGTACCAAGGATTGAACTCAGGGGCACTCAACCACTGGGCCACATCCCCAGCCCTTTTTTGTATTGTATTAGAGACAGGGTCTCACTGAGTTGCTAAGTGCCTCGCCGTTTCTGAGGCTGGCTTTGAACTCGCGATCCTCCTGCCTCAGCCTCCCAAGTGCTGGGATGACAGGCGTGTGCCACCGCGCCCACCTTATATTATGTGCAGTTTTATTTGTTAATGCAAATGAATTTGAAAGGTGCCAAATTTCAACGCCCTGTTATGATTTTTTCTTTTAAAACTCAGTCAAAAAACATTTGGGTCTATTAAAAAGATGCAGAAGATAATTCAAAGGTGCTCCTATCAGCCAAATCTGGGGAATTTGAGAATCAAAATTTTTTTAAAATGTTGAATCAATTAAAACCTATCAAACATGAGTGCATGATTCTATACTGATAATAAACTCAAGATGTGATGCAAACAAAAGTTTCAAAATATCACTACACAAAATATTTATTATAAGTGAATAAAGACTAAATTCAGGGTAGCAAGCCACCCTACACAATTTACAATGTGAGCATTATCATCACAGAAAATTAAAACTATAATCCTCTGCACTAAGAACCTCATTTCACTTCTGTGGTGTTTCTGCCAAAGCAGGAGAGTTTAAATCTAATCAAAAGGAAAGAGTAGGCTATCCAAGTTCTACAAAATAATCTTAAAATTTGTCCAAATTTTGAATGTCAAAGAAAGATTGAGGAACATTTCTCAGATGGGTAAAACTACATTGAACATGTGATGCTTCTTATAAAGAGCAGTTGGGGAACAACTTGAGAATGTGAGTCTAAAGACTATGTGTTGATAATGAATAAATGTTCATTTCTAGTTTTTATGTTTGTATTGAGGCTGTCTGAGGGAATATCTCTGTACTTATGAAATACAAGTCCAGGTATTAAGAGAGGATGGGATATCATTTGGAGAACTCACTCTCCAATACCTCAAGAAACAGATTTTATTGTTGTTGTTTTGTACTTATAATTTTTTGGAATGTTTCAGGTTGTTTTAACATAAAAAGAAGCAATATCATTTTCGATAACCTCAGAATATCAGATAGCCAGGAATAAATTTAACGAAATGTGTGTAAGACCTACTTATTAAAAACCACAAGCTGGGTGCGGTGGTACACGCCTGTCATCCCAGCACTTGGGAGGCTGAGGCAGGAGGATCGCGAGTTCAAAGCCAGCCTCAGCAATGGCGAGGCACTTAGCAACTCAGTGAGACCCTGTCTCTAATACAATACAAAAAAGGGCTGGGGATGTGACCCAGTGGTCGAGTGCCCCTGAGTTCAATCCCCGGTACCAAAAAAAAAAAAAAAAAAAAAAAAAAAAACCCACAAAACATTGCTGAGAAAAGTCAAAGAGCTAAATAAATAGAGTAACACGGTGTCCACAGATCAGAAGACGCAATATCATTGAGGTAGTCATTGTCCCTAAATCAGTAGATACCCCCAACATGATTCCTAGCAAAATTTCTACAGGATGTTTATTTACATCATTTTTAAATTTATTTGGTGAATAAATGAAACAATTTTGAAGAAGATTAACCAAGCTGGAGAACTAACATCATCTGATTTCAAGTCTTATTCTAAAGCTACAGTAATCAAGACAGCTGGACAGTAGGACTGAAGGATAGGAAACTACATCAACGGAACAGAAAAGAGTGTGCAGAAATAGACCAAGTTCGTATGGTCAGCTGATTCCATATAAAGATGTCAAGTCATGTCTACGTGGTGAAGAACACCCTTATAACAAATGTTGAGAAAACAACTGAATTTTTATAGGAAAAGAAAACAAATGATGATACCTTTACTTTCTATACACAAAAATTATTTCAAGATCTATTATATACTAAGACACAAAACTCCTAAGACTTCTAGAAAAAAATATTTTCATGATCTTGGGCACACAGAGATTTTGGCACACAGAGGTTTATTTTTTCTTAACAGGATACAAAAAGTATAAACCATAAATGAAAATTTCTTAAAATTTGGAAATTCATCAAAATTAGATTTTTCTGTTTATCAAATGATACCATTAAAAAAACAAATAGACAATCACAGATTTGGAAAGATATTTACATCTATATGTTATCATGGATTCATATCCAAAATATAGGAGTTCTCTGCCACCCTTATCCAGGGTTTTATTTTCTGTTGTTTCTGTTACCTAAAATCAATGGCAGTCTGAAAATACTAAATGGAAAATTCCAGAAATAATTCAAATAATAAATTCTAAACTGCACACTATTCTGAATAATGTGATGAAATGTTGTATCATCCTATTCCATCCCCCTTGGGAGATGAATCATCCCTTTACCCAGAGTTTCCATGCTGTATACATTACCTACCCATTAGCTACTCAGTAGCCATCTTGGTTATCAGATCTCCTGTCAAGGTGTCACAGTGTTTGTGTTAAAGTAACCTTTATTTTGCTTAATAATGGCCCCAACGTATAAGCTTTTATTATAGTATATCGTTAGAATCATTCGATTTTATTATCATCTATTGTTAATTCCTTAATGTGTCTAATTTACAAGTTCAACCTTATCATTAATATGTCTATGTAAGACAAATCACAGTACCTACAGAGTTCAGTGATATTTACAGTTTCAGACATCTACTAGGGGGTCTTGAAATCTATCCCATGCAAAAAAGAGGGACTACTCTACATCAAAACCTACAGATCAGTATTTTTTCAAACAAGAAACCAGATTTTCAAACAACAAAAACAGACAAAACGTTTCAATGGATGCTTCACAAAAAAGATAGATGAATAATCAAGAAGCATTTAGAAAGGACTCCGTGTCATCAGACATCAGGGAAATGCAAATCCACACCCCATGATCAGCGAGCACTTGGCACCTGCTGGGATGGCTCAGATAAACACGGCCAGATGCTGGGCCTGGCGCTCCCACAGGTCGACGGCGTGACAGCACCGTGTAAGGACGCCGTTGAGGGCTGCGTGGCACTTTCTAGAGAAGTTCCCACGTCCCCCATGATCCATCTCTTCCCCTGAGTCTTCACCAAAGAAATGGAAACCCGAGTCCCTCCACGTGTCCCCAGGAGCCGGGTCAAAAATGGCCGAATGGCGGGATTAACCATGTAGACCCCGTTGAAGAGAAGCCGCTGAATCCTCATGGAGGGGTGACAGACAGGAGGACACACACACGACACCCCGCAGTCCCCAAGCAGTACATCAAGCAACAGAAGTCGGAAAATTTAAAAAAAAAAAAAAAAAAAATCCAACCGTAGCAGGGACCTCATCCTGGGAATCCACCCCCACATGAGGGCCATCTTGAGCTGGTGACAGGTGTCCGGGCGCGGGAGGTGGGGAAGGGATGGACTGGACAGAAGCCAGAGGGCAGCTGGGCTGCTGGAGGCTGCCTCATTTGGGGCAGTGATCGCCGGGGACGTCGAAACTCGTCGTACTGAGCACTCGAGGTCTCTGCACGTCAGCCGGTGTTGATTCTGTCTCGGCGAATAGGACAAGTCTCCATGTCCACGCGGGACCTGTTTCGGATTCATGCGATTTTCAACGTTCCGGGGTTTCTTCTTGGTTTTTTTTTTTTTTTTTTTTTTTTTTTTTTTTTTTTACTTCCTAAGAGCACAATGTCTGAAAAACCGGAAGTCCAGCACATGGTACACACATACGCAGTGTGGCACTCAGTGCTGCCCAATGGTTGTCACTCGCAACAGAACAGAGGGACAGTAGGCCCTTGCAATGAACGCGTAGCGGGCCGGACAACAACGACATCACAGTTTGCACCCGATGGTAAGAACCACCCTGCGTGATTTGGTGACTATAGGGTCACAGCTACAGCTGCGTGCTGCATAGTGACATTTCACTGTGACCACAGTTACCATGGTGGCCCCGTGGGTTAGCTCACCCGGTGGTCTCACGGCAGTCTTAGTTGAAACACACCCCGTGATGTCCACACAGGGACCAAATCGTCCCCTGATGCCCTCGTGGTCACATTAAGTGACATGTGACTGCACCTCACTCAACCCAGCAGCCACGGCAGGCAGACCCACACCTGAACTGCGTCCAGAACCTTCCCTACCCCAGCTCCACACCCTCCACTGCATGCAGGTCAGAGGTGAAGCAGGGGACGATTTTCCCATGTGGGTCTATGACACAGCCTTGCCTGGGCCCTTGTCACTTTAGGTCTGTCCCCGACGGTCACAAGGTCGGGCTCCCTCCCGTGACTCAGGCAACACCGAGGATGGAGAGGACACTTGGCGCAGCTCCTCCCACACACGCCACCCACCCCTGGTCCCGGGACACGGCAGGCTGAGCACAGGAGGCCACCGTAAGTGGCCTGGGTGTCGCGATGACAGCCAGGAGGGCCCGTGCCCTCTTTGAACTGGATGGTCAGCAAGCCAATGGCCATTCGCTTACCTGGGGATCACCCAGCCAGCGGCCCTGAATTCGCATTTAATGCCCCTCAGGCGTGCACTTGTCCGACAGCCTTAAGACACATGAATCTATTTCCAGAGACCAAGACGGACACCAAGGCCCCTGGCCAGAGAGCCTGGACGACAGCAAACAGCCCAGACACCAGCCGTGGGCAGCCTCCGCTGCATTTGTTAGACCATAAGCGAGGAAAATGCTCCTTTGACATTTGAAAACTTTCTGTCTTATCCTCCCCTGTAACCGCGGAACGATCCCAGACTTCCCCCCAAAGCCCCAAATGCCCGTATCTTTCCTCACCCGCCCACATAAATGTGGCCCTCTTCTCTCATTACAGCGCGATGAAAGACCTCTGGACTTAGTCATGGGTGCCACTGGGACCCCCAGACCGTTCTCTGAGTCAGGAAGAACACAGAGCGAGGTGACAACTGCCTCCCCCAACCCCCCACAGGCTCGTACTCCATTCACACCCTTGTCCTCCGGGCGAGGTGACAGCTGTTTAAAATAATCTAACACGGGTCTTCCTGGAATTGTACAAATAAGAGCTGAGGATTGGTTACTCCCTGATCCCTGGGGCCACCGGGGCTGGAAGACAGCCAGGAACCAAATCAGTTGAACAGTCTCTTTAAAAGAAATGGAGATTAGCAGGTGTTAAAGACAGATTAGCAACCAAATGAGTTTCTCTCTGGCATAATCAGTATTCAAAGAGGAAGGGCTTCGGGAGAATTTGGACAGCTGCTGGCAGTCAGATCTGGCAAGACCACGGTATGCCTGGATCTGCCCGGACTCAGTCAGCTCGAGATACCCAACCCCAAGTGCATGGTGCCGGGAGCAGGCAGATACTCAGAACCCGATGGTCAGGGTCACGGCGGGCTTGGTCTGGCTTCCCGGGAGGGGGGACCAGAACGTTCCATTTTTACACTGTTTTGGTTTTTTTCTTCTTCTTCTTGATTCCTATTTTTTTGATTCTTGATTCAGGTCCTGACTCTCATTCCCAGACGCCTGTGTTTGTGGGATGTCTTCTTTCAGGACCCCAAGGTTTGCCTGTTGGGCTGGAGGGCAGAGGGAAGTGTGTGAATGAACTCAGATGAAATGACACCGTGCACGTCCATCCAACCAGGTGACCAGAACTACAATCTCTTCTCGTGAAGGCACCAATCCCATTCATGATGACTTGGCTAGAGTTTGCATCTTGAATGTCTCCCAAAGGCCATGTTAAAGCTTTAGTGCTGAAGATGGTGCTACTCGAAGGTGTGGTCATAGATTGAAACCATCAAAACTATGGGCCAAAATAAACCTTTTCTCTTTATAAATTAATCATCTCAGGCATTTTGTTATAGTGACAGAAAGCTGACTAATGCAGAGATGCAACCTTATGACCCCCTCCAGATACCATTACAATGGGGATTAGATTTCAACAGATACACTTTGGGAGAGACACAAACACCAAATCTAGAGAAAACACCAAATTCATGGTCATGGGTTTTTATAGATAAATGAAAAAAAAAAAAAAAAAAAAAAAGAAAAACTCTTTATTAAGTACCTACAACATACCAGGCTCTCTGGTATTTGATTTTAACCCAAAAGATCTGATCCACATTAGATTTGCCACAAGAGAAACTAAAGACAGACCAAATCCCTTATTTCTTTTCTTCCCAATGGTTTTGTTATTTCCTTCTTAATGTTATTTTGAATTTGTTTTGGCTCAAATTATATTACACCCTTGTCATCTCCATTAGCTAAAACGTATTTATGGCTGATTATGCATGCAGAAAATAAATTAAATATCTGAATAACATTACCAGTAATTGGTGAAATTGCCTCATGTTTTCGCATCCTTACAACTAAAAAGGCATCAACAAATGACCGGGAAAACAAAGGGATAATCCATTATAATTGTCCATATTACCATAGAGATAGGACAGACATAATTATGGGCAATTTCAGTGTCTAAAAATCAAGTATGATGAAAATTATATTGAAGTTAACAACAACAAAAAAATTACTTGTGCTGTTGCTCCAAACCAATGGGTAGTCGGGAGAAAAGGAGCTGCTCTCACAACCCAGCCACGACTCGGAGGCCGAGACGGAATCGCTTAAGTTTCCACCCGACGTAAACCGGGGCTCAAGTGCTCACTGGGATCTGCCCGGGGGTTCCCCGCGAGAGGGCTTCCCTCGCAGCACTGCAGGTTTATGGGCAGAACATGGATGCTGATTTAGAGAGATCCTAGTGTGTTTCTGTCCGCGTCCAACATAGCCTGGTGTATTTATGTTTCAGGCCATGCCAGCGTTACAGAGGCTGTTCATCTGTGGGTTTTCATGATGACAGAAATGCATGATATTTAATACCTGTCATGGCCTAGAGATCGCGCAATTGAGAGGGACGCCAGCTGCTGCAACGGAGCAGGCTCCCGGGACCCCTTTCTGGGCAGGACCAGCAGGCCCTGGTGACGTGGGTGCACAAAGAAGCTGTTCACCAAACAATATGGAAGTCTTTTAATATTTTAATAACAGTACCATTGTGCCCCAGCTAAATGTCAAATGTCAGCCCTGAACTCACACACACACACACACACCGCACAGGGAAGACCCAGGGCCAGGCTCTCGTCTCACCTCTGTTATCCAGGTGGCTTGGCTCAGCCTCCTTCTAGATGGACAGGCCAGGAAACTGAGTGTCCCTGCAGGGCTCTGGCAGGTGACACGGCAGCCCAGGCCAAAGGCCATTCTACTAGGCAACACCTTCTTTCTCAGCATTAGCACCTTGAAAGCCACTGTCCTAACCACAGAGCACAACAGCAGAGGCCCAAGCTCAGTCACCACCATTTTGACTTTTAAAGCCAAACCCACGTGCAGTTGAACAGAGAGGAAGGCTCCGAATCCACCCACGGGAGTCCAAAGAGAAAGATGAGAGAGGACAGAGAGAGAGAGAGAGAGAGAGAGAGAGAGAGAGGGAGGGAGGGAAGGAGAGGTAGTAGGCCTTATATTCTATATAGAGAAAGAGAAGCTTTCCTTTCCATGGTTGCTATCAGAGGGAGCTTTTAAAAAGTTCAGAGCCGGGCGCGGTGGCGCACGCCTGTCATCCCAGCACTTGGGAGGCTGAGGCAGGAGGATCGCAAGTTCAAATCCAGCCTCAGCAATGGCGAGGCACTTAGCAACTCAGTGAGACCCTGTCTCTAATAAAATACAAAAAAAAAAGGGCTGGGGATGTGGCCCAGTGGTCGAGTGCCCCTGAGTTCAATTCCCAGTACCAAAAAAAAAAAAAAAAGTTCAGATCAAATCATGTCAAGTCACTCCTCAAAATTCTCCAGTGGCTCTGCACCACCAATTCTTCAATATGGCGGACAGGGAACTTCATGATGGAGTCTTGCCCTGATTCTTACTGCCCACACCCAGTCTCCAAGCAATAGTGAAGCACTTGCAGTATGGGGACATATCATGGTGTTCCATACCTGGTGTCTACTCCACTGGGTGACAATCTTTTACCATCCATCTATCAAATACTGGAATTGTTCGCCAACAGACAACCTGGTTGCCTTCAAGCAAGCGTCCTGAGGACCATAAGGTCTGCCACCTGTTATACTTACCTTGTTGCACTGAGAGTTCACTACAACCAGGCGGTTTCAAAGAATTCAAAATGGCAGCCAGGCTCTCAAAGAACTTTATTTAGGGGAAATGAAGGTACATCCAATGTAGTCTAAGATGGTATGTCAAAAATGAGTAGGAGTTCAAACTAAAGCCTGAGCGTATCCAGGACTGGTAAGGAGTTACTAGAATGTCCATACTCTGCTGGTGGCAATGTAAAATGGTACCACCATGTGGGAATCCACGTGGCAGCTCTTTAAGAAGGTAAATCCACCCGATGATCCAACCACTCCAGTCTGCAGTATTTATGTACCCAAGAGAAAAGAAAGCGTATGTCCGTGTAGACCTGGTACCCCAACATTCATCCAAGGCTTATTTGTAGTAGCTTAACAATGGGAGCGAACTAGATGCTCCCCATAAAACACCTGGTGAACAGGGAAAACTGGGGGAGGCACACCCAGGCACTAGAACACCACCAGGCAAGGGAAACATCGGGACCCCTGACACACGCCTCAGGAAGGGTCAGTCCCCAACTAACGGCGCTCAGTGTCGGTGACCAGACAAAGAGAGAGCCCAGGTGGGACTCCATGCAGGCGACATTCCGGACAATGTCCATCAGTCTGCAGCCGCAGAAAGCAAGTCAGATCTTCCTGGAAACAGCGGGAACGGGAAAGGAGAGGTCATAGAAGAGCAGAGAGAGACTGGAGGGGACAGGTGTGTTCGATGTTTTAATGGTGATGGTGGTTTCAAAGGTGCGTACGTAAGTGACAACTCCCCAAACCCTATGCTTTGAATATGTGCACTTTATTTCATTTCAATGATACTTTAATAAAGCTGCAAAAAAAAATTTTTTTAGACTGAGCAAGGGGGCCTGTTTGATGACCAAAGACTCTTTGTGGAAGCCAGGCGCGGTGGCGCACGCCTGTAATCCCACCACTTGGGAGGCTGAGGCAGGAGGATCGCGAGTTCAAAGCCAGCCTCAGCAAAGGTGAGGCACTTAGCAACTCAGTGAGACCCTGTCTCTAATAAAATACAAAAAAGGTCTGGGGATATGGCCCAGGGGTTGAGTGCCCCTGAGTTCAATCCCCAGTACCAAAAAAAAAAAAAAAGGCAGACCAAAGACTCTTTGTGGATTGGGACATTACAATGACAGTCTGATTTGGGAAGTGTAAATCAGAGGTTGAGAATGGTAACACTTAAGAAAGAAAAAAAAAATGTCTAGCCTGTCCAATGCTGAAATAAACTGGCCCCTGTGGCAGGGAGGCCGCCCCAGGCCCCGGGAGTATTAATTTGATGGTCATTAAACAGACCCAGGAGTGGTTGGGCCACAGTCGTCTGCGACCCCCAAGACGCCCGTGTTTACTTGTTGGCTAAGGTGGCGCTGGCGGGGTGCAGGTGCTGGTAGCGAACTTTCTGCCGCTGACGCTCCTGAAAACAACCATTAGGAATGTTCCCAGAGAATAAAAGAAGTGGAAATAATTCAAAGGACTAGGACTTCAAAGGAGTCGAGTTGAAAGGAAATCCGTTTCTTCAGATATAGGAATTACAAGTGGGTACAAAGTAGAGGGAGCCCTGAGCTCTGGTGGGGGAGGCAGGAGGGGTGGGGGAGAATCAGGGAGCAGACTGGGCTCCCAGGATGTCGGGATGAGAGGCCAAGGACTGGGGGTGTGAGCAGGGTGGGGTCTCGGACAGTTTCCTCCCAGAGACCCTTGATCGGGAATGATCTTCTGAGGAACAAAACACACCCGTTTTCAAAAACATCCAGTGGCTTCCTGTGGCATCTAGAATACCATTAAGATTCTCCATGGGGCCACACAGCCACTAAGGGGAAGCAACAAGATGCAGAGGAATGTGTAACAATGGCCGGAATTAAAAACAAAGCAACGGGCTGGGGCTGGGTGCGGTGGCACACACCTGTCATCCCAGCACTTGGGAGGCTGAGGCAGGAGGATCGCGAGGTCAAAGCCAGCCTCAGCAATGGCGAGGCACTTAGCAACTCAGTGAGACCCTGTCTCTAATAAAATACAGAAAAGGGCTGGGGATGTGGCCCAGTGGTTGAGTGCCCCTGAGTTCAATACCCGGTACTAAAAAAAAAAAAAACAAAAAAACAAAGCAACGAGAACTCCTGTGTGACTGTCCCACACGAGCTTTGCACGGAGGGTGTCACTCTCAATGGTGACAGTGAATTAAATCTTCTGAGGTGGCCCCAGGTCCTACCCTGGCATACCGTGCCCCTCTGAGGGGGAGGTGGGGATAATCGCTGAATGCTGAGGGGGTCCAAGGAGGAGCAGTCGTGCCCCCCACGAGCCACCAGGCAAAGAGATTAGACGCCCCCGTGACAGAAGAGCAGAAGACGCCGAAGGGATGAAAACGATCCGGGTAACAGAGAAAGGAGGCCAGTCTCCTGGTCCCCGAGCCAAGGTGAGCCGGAGGGCACCGGCCCTGCTCCTCACCCCACGCGCCCCCCCCCCCCCGCGGGAGGGGAGG
This sequence comes from Tamias sibiricus, assembly GCA_025594165.1. NCBI lineage: Eukaryota > Metazoa > Chordata > Mammalia > Rodentia > Sciuridae > Tamias > Tamias sibiricus. The sequence goes on along the minus strand of CM046674.1, from coordinate 13,348,286 downwards.
ACAGCCACCCTCTCTCACAGGGCAGTTGCCAGCGCCCTCTCCACCCCTCAGTCCTCCCCAGGAGAGGACAAAGGGACAGCACAGTGCCCAGAGAGCCACGCCTCCTGAGTCACGGAGGCGTCCTGGGGTAGGGCCCTCTGGTGGCCACATCTCTTCAAACACCTCCCGGGTGTCCCGCCCCTCTTCTTAGGCGACAGTGGGCCTCATCCCTGGGGCTGGTCGGTTGCTTGGGTCATTCCTGTCCTAAAAGTCACCAGCCTGCAGTTCCAAGGAGGAGAAGGAGGAAGCTAAGAGCATGGCTTCTGACACCGCTGACGCCAAATCTGTGGGGGTTTGGTTTTTTTTCTTTCTTCATTCCAACAACCAAGGAGCCAGCTCAGACGCCAGCCGGGAATCCCACGGCCGCTCGATCCGTGTGACACTAACTGCCCAGAACCGGCATCGGGCCCCACCGTTCCCGGCTGGGTTCCCTAAGACAGCGCCCCCTGCAGGGGCCCGTCGCCAGCTCTGGGCCTCCTGTCCCTCTGACCAAGCGCAGGGACCTCGGGGCTCCCACAGCCTGGCCCTGGTCAACAGCGTGCTAGAGTGGCCCTCGCGGGACACAGATCACCTACTGCAAAGGATACTGACACTGGACCGAGACACCCAGGTCACGGCGCAGCAGGAGCCCGTGTCCTCCTGAAGCTGGGGTGTGCCACCCTCGAGGCACACGGGTGCCACCGACGCAAGCCTTTCATGCTGCTTTGGCTTAGAGGGTCCCACGGAGCGTCCCCCCCCGTGGGCAACGGACCCTCCATCAGCTCAACCTCCAGCCCCTGTCCCCTCCCTAAGGCAGGGACAGGCCAGAAGTCCCACCCCTCTACTCCTATGGTTGGTTCCTCTGGCCACCAACTCCCACCCTGATGACCTCTGAGGACCAGGAGTCCCTTCATCACAAGCTCAGGAACGGCTGAAAGGGGCTGAATATCAGCATCAGAACACGCTGCTCCCCGCCATTGCTGAGACCTCACAGGGGTGAGTGAGCTCTGGGCTGGGGACCAGGGACAAAGACCACCCATCTACACGTCTCAGTACGTCACAAGGTCATGGCAGCGCTAGCCAGCCTCGGCCCCGCATGTCCCTAGACAGGGTCTAACAGGGACCCTCCTTGGGGAGTATTTGGGGTGGAGGGGGCACGCAGCTCCGTGGTTTGTGTGGGAGCGCCTCGGCTGGGGTCCCGGAGGGCAAGGAGGGAGGGGTCTGGTGGGACCGGCCCACCACGGACTCTCACAGGGTGAGAAAAACCAAAGAGGGCAGCGAAGTGTGACCACACCCTCAGGCACCCTCCTCCCTCCTGTGACAATAAACAACACTGTCCCCGTTCCCTGCGTGGGTAGGCAGAGACACGGACCTCAAACTAAGTAGTCCGGTGGTGGGACCCAGGCGGTTCCAGGGAGTCCTTCCTCCCAGCCCCATTTCACCCTCTCTGAAGGCTTGGAGACCCTTCTAACTGTCACCATGCTGTCATCGTGACCTCAAAAGAGAAAGACCGGGAACCCAGGAAAGCCAGGACCTTCTCTAAGCTGAAGACAGGTAGGGACGTTCAGGGACAGAGCGTGGGGTGGCGACCGGGTCCCAGGACGTGGCCTCGGAAGACCTGGGTTCAAGACTCGGCCCCACCATGAACTTCACCCCCTTCGCCTGGGACACTCGGTCCCGACAACGCTCGGACAAGAGCACGCGCGCGTGTGAGGGTCTGGACGTGAGGTGGCCCCACAGGCTCGCGTGTGAGGCAAAGCAAGAGATGAGAGAGAAGTGACCGGGTCGGGAGGGCCTTCGCCCACCAGTGCCTTGGTCCACTGGTAGGCAGGCGGGTGGCTGGGGGAGGCGGCCGTGGCTAGGGCGGGCCTTTGGGCTGTTTGCTTTGCCCGTGGCCAGCCACTTCGCGTCTCTCTGCTTCCTGATCACCATGCCTTGAGCAGGGCCCTTCCGCCATGATGTTCTGCCTCCCCTTGGCAGAAAGCAGTGGAGTTGGCCGTCTGTGGGCTGAGACCTCTGAACCCCTGAGACCCCCCAAAACTGTCCTCGTCAGGTCTTTTGTCACAGCAGTGAAAAAGCTGATTAAAATCACACGAGAGCACCTTAGACCCTGCGCGGGGACACGCACATCTTAAACGGTGGCACCTTGGAACACCTGCCCCGGACTGACTGACGCAGTGGTTCTCTGTCCAGGGGGCGTTTGTCCCTCAGGGGACAATGTCTGGAGACATGTCTAGTGATCCCAAGTTGAGAGAGGGGTTGCTACTGACCTCTAGTGAGGAGAGATCAGGAGTGCGGCTAAGCCTCCTCCGAGTCTCAGGATGGCCCCTCGAGACACAGAATCACCCAGCCCCACCCATCACGGGACCACGGCACCACGGCCGGGGGACACGGCTTCGGAATGAGCTGATGTGTTCTGGCAACTCAGGAGCAGAGCTGACGTCCAGCGGATATCCATTCAACAGCCACACGAATCCAGGAGGAGTCCCGTCCAACCCTGCGGCTGACGTGAGGTGTCGGCGGCAGAGCCAGCCAACAAGCCGCAAGACCGAGGAAAGAGCCCCACCTCGCACCTCCCAGCAGCACACGTGGCCCCTGGACGCCCAAGGGCTGCTGGAAGGCGGCACCCCAGGCCCGTAGGGTCAGAACCTGTGTTTTAACGCGATCCCCGGATGCTTCATAGCCACGTTCAAGTTTGACAGGCGCCATCCAAGAATCTCTACCCCACACAGCTGAAAACTTCCCAACCGTGGTGCTAGGTTCCAACGGACTCCTGCAGAAGCCAAGGTCCCCTTAAGGTCCGCCCTGACACAGCCTCCCTCTTGGCTACGTAACCCGCTGAACCCATGGGTAGCCTCTCCCCCAGACGCTCTGCATGTGGGTAACAGACTCCCTGCCTCCCGGGCCTTAGCAGGGCCTCTCTCTCTGTCCCCCAAGCTGACTGTAATGAGAGGCGGCACATCATCAATACCCCCTACGCAGAAGCTGCACGGAACGCCACAGCTGAAAGGTTCCTGGAAGAAGAAAAGAAAATCCTATTGCAACTTTCACTTGGAGTTTGATTGCTTCATTGCCTCTTACCCTCCGGGGAAAGGGGCAACCAAGAAAAGTAGAATCTGCAGGACGCTGGGCGCTTGGGTCTCAGTCCAGCTGGGATGCTGCCCGGACTGTGTCCTCCAGCACCAGGACAGGGAAAAAGTGCTCTGCCTCCACCCAATGCCGCAGGCCCACCACACAGGGTCATCACGTTCTTCCTTCAGAGAATAACAGGACACCAGAATCCAGAATTCACTGAGCACCGGCTCAGTACCAAGGCACCGCTCTAAGTGTGTTCTAGGAAATATCAGATTCCTCTTTTTCTAGATCAGGAAACTTAAGCACAAAGAAGTTAAGTAATTTTCCCAGGCCTTGCAAAGCTAAGATTTGAACCCAGAGGTCTGGCTTCCGAGTTGGTGCTCTTACCCGCTGTTTCATTCAGTTTCCACTTTATGAGGATGGGTAAGACAGAACTCCAGCCTTTGCATGGGGAGCATGCTTTCTCTGCCTAGGATCGTCACACCCCTCCCTCCTTCTCGTCCTTGGTCTAGTCTGACTCGATGGCTTGGAATCAAGAAACTGAACATGCCAGGCACCTTCTAGGTAGTCATTAAATATGGTTAAAAGAATAAGTAGATAAATCCGGGAGTGGCACATGCCTGGTGGCACATGTCTGTAACCCCAGCTGCTCGGGAGGCTGAGGCAGGAGGATGGCGAGTTCAAAGCCAGCCTCAGCAATTGTGAGGCACTTAGCAACTCAGTGAGACCCTGTCTAAGCAAAATACAAAATAGGGCTGGGGATGTGGCTCAGTGGTCGAGTGCCCCTGAGTTCAATCCCTGGTACCCGCCCCATAAATAATGATAATAATAACTACATCAATTATTTGACAAATGATCGGACATGTTTCTGCAGTTAGGCTCTGCAAATGGGAACAGCCTTAGCGTGAACAATTGTTTGTTCCTATCCAGCCAGCGCTGTCCCCAAGCCCTGCCTTATTTGTGGAATTGCCCCCGTCCCCAGCTCCACCTAGGTCATTCCCACGGGTGCTGTAATGACCTCACGCTGCAATGCCCGGGCCTCGGTTGACCAGCCAAGCAAGGGTGGGCTCCTGAAGTGTCCGCAGCCGATGAGCATCTCTCTTTAGGAATTCTGGAATCAAGAGAAGGAAAACCACAGCAATCTCTCCAGGCAGATGAAGCTCGGGGCGGGGCTGGGGAGTGAGCTCTGCGGCACGTGTCCGTGTTTCCATCCCAGGGAGGCAGCCCAGCGGCATCACCAGAGCTGCATGCAGTTTTATGCTAATGTACAGCCAAGACCCAAAGATGAGAGGAGAGAAATTGCTCCTGACGTCGTTCAAGTCTCCGTTTCAAGACGCTTAGCCTCTCTTGAGCTGTCATCTCTCTCTCTCTTTTCTTTTTTTTTAATAAAATGTTGGGAGGCGCCAGGCGCGGTGGCGCACACCTGTAATCCCAGCACTTGGGAGGCTGAGGCAGGAGGATCGTGAGTTCAAAGCCAGCCTCAGCAAGGGCGAGGCACTTAGCAACTCAGTGAGACCCTGTCTCTAATAAAATACCAAAAACGGCTGGGGATGTGGCCCAGTGGTCGAGTGCCCCTGAGTTCAATCCCCGGTTAAAAAAATAATAATAATGTTGGGAGGGGCAGTAATGAGACCCCAAAAGGCTACGTCCCACCTGTAGAGGCCCAAATAGACAACAACAGCCAGGCAACGGGAAAGCTGCCCCTCCTGCCTCCACTCACAGCCCTAGCACCAAGAAGCTGCCCCTGCTGAAGGGATCCGGTTCCTTCTACGCCTGCATTCTCCCAAACGGCCTTCTTCCTGGCCAGCGTGGTGGGCGCTCATTGGTGATATGAACAAGGAAGGTGCTTCTGACCTTTCCTAGAGCAAAAGGGGCTGCGGAGTTTAACCACTGGCCTCCTGTGTGTGGGGGTGCCGTGAGCCACACACACAGGTGCTAGCTCCCCTCGAGGGTCTCAGCATACAGACCCTGCTCCTGTAGGGGTGGGGACCGTCCCCGGCTCTCGCCCAACGTCTGATGTGCACACCGTGGTCCTGCACCCATCACCAGCCGCGTCACAGGAGCACCGTGAGTTCCAACAACACTGAGGCTCAAAGGAGAGTGCCCTTAGCACCCCCGAGATCTCTATTTTCTGCACCTTGCTCTGAGGATCCTCAAAGACCACCAGAAGAAGGGTGGGGTGATCCTTTTCTGGCTTCCGCCACAGCAGCTCTGCCTGCTGTTTTGTAGCCCTGGGTTTGGGGCAGAATATGTGCAACATTCTGACACTTTGTTTTATTTCTTCAAAACAGAAAAAGGCAAATATGTCCCATGAAATCAACATCATGATCTCCTAATGGGTCCTGACCTCAAGTTTGAGGAACATGACCTTGGCAGGCCCACAAAGCCCTTCCCAGCTGGAATTTGCATCAGACGAATTCATCAAGTCCAAGGTCACAAATTGGCTCCCACAGAGAGGAAGAGACACATTTAATTTGAGACCCGCGTGGTTGGCTAGCATAATGTTCGGAAACAAAAAGCTTCATTTCCAAAAGCTGTAAATGGAGATTTGCACACTCTTGGGCTGGTGGGGGTGGGGCGGTGGGTGACATAGGACCCATGTTCCCTTATAGCTGCACAGGGCTGGCGCTGAGTGGGTGCCTGAGACAGGTCCTGCCATCCGAGGCCTTTCCCGAAACAAGAGTTCTGGACAGGAAGCCATGCCCAGCCCACACGACTCACCCTGGGTCTCCAGGTCCCTTCCCCTCCCAAACCCCTTCCCACCATGCATTCTGCAAGCCGGGGCCTCTCTCCTTTTGATAAAATGCCCTTTTGCTAAGATGCAGGTCAGTGTAATTCTCTGAAAGGTTAGGAGGAAAGAGGGCTCGCTTATTATTTCAAATGTCACCATCCCGCTCTCTAGCACACAGCACAGAGTTATTTACAACTTGACTCCTGTCACATCTGCTGTGTCTGACCTGCCTCCCCCGCCCACCATCCCTCCAGCCCCCAAATGGGAGTTGGTGGCCAACCGTGGCACCTCCGGAGCCAGGGAGGTCTCTAACCTAAGAGGGAAGCCACCACCATGGGTAATGTCTGCATCCAGTCACACTTGCAAAGTCGTCCATAGAATTCACCTATTTTGAGGCGTGTGATGGTGTTGACTGTACCCCACGTGCCAGGTTAGAAACCCAGGACTGATGTTCTAAACTAGTGAGCTTCAAAAAGGAATTCATTTCTCCTCTCAATAATGTGGAGCATAAAGCCAGGCACAGTGGCACACGCCTGTAATCCCAGTGGCTGGGAGGCTGAGGCAGGAGGATCGCGAGTTCAAAGCCAGCCTCAGCATCAGCGAGGCCCTAAGCAACTCAGTCAGACCCTGTCTCTAAATAAAAATACAAAATACGGCTGGGAATGTGGCTCAGTGGTTGAGGGCCCCTGGATTCACTCCCAGTGCCAAAATAATAATAATAATAATAATAAATAATAATAAAGTGGGGCATATTGTTTAGGAGGGTAATTTTAGTTAAAGAAACTCTTCAGGGACAAATATTTATCCCGTACAATAGCCAGTCCTTTGTCCACTCCCTCCATCCAGCCAGAGGCTGAGGAACAGGAAACCATCAGCACTTCCTACAACGGATTTGTATCCCAGTAACAAAAATTTTATTTCCGGGTCAATCTGGAAAGTGCTGATTTCAATAAATTCAGACCAGGCTCTTTGTTGCAGAATTGGTCGGAGTTCTCAATACCATGAACTACGAATCGAGGCAGACACAATTTGCAACATTTCCCAAATTCATCAAACCAGAGAACTCCTGAACTTGGGAGTTCTGCGGCCCTCATGTTCTTCCAAATACACAACAGGAGATTCTACGGCATTAAGTCGTTCTATGGAATTAAGCATCTCTCAGGTCGTGAAGCAAATTAAAACCACATGAAGATACCACTTCACACCGCGAGGAAGAGCATGGTGACAACCTTATGGGACAACAAGAAAGAGTTGGCCAGGACGCAGAGGAACGGGAACCCTCCGGCCTGGCTGGTGAGAACGTGAGAACATGCAGCTGTCTTGGAAGAAGTCTGGAAGTTTCTTCTCAAGATCCAACTTACAGCATGACCCAGCAATTCCAACTCCTAGAGAGACAATACCTCTCTGCGTTTAAATGCTCCTAGCGGCTTTTATTCAAAATAGCCCCAAATAAGAAACAACCCCAATGTCCATCCACTGGTAAATGGATAGATGCGATCTATCTTTTCAATGCCGTTATTAACCAGCAACAAAAAGGAAGCCTGAGGCAGGAGGATCGCAAGTTCAAGGTCAGCCTCAGCAATGAACTTACACACATGAGCCTCAAGCCCATCGGCTAAGTGAACAAAGCCAGGTCTTGGGGTATGATTCCATTTGCATGAGAAACCCCAAATGGTAGACACAGAAAGACAGAGGTGGTCGCCAGGGGATGGGACAGGGATTACGTGTCAATGGGCAGGAGAGATCTCACTGAAGGGAATGCAACTTTTCTAAGTCTAGATTGTGGTAATGGCTACCAAATAGTAAATTTACAAAAAAAAAAAAAAAAAAAAAATTTAAATCATTACATTCCAAACGAGTGAATTTTACGACATGTGAATTAAACATCGATAAAGTTGTTTTTAAAAAGTGCTACCAGCCAGGCGTGGTGGCGCACGCCTGTCATCCCAGCACGTGGGAGGCTGAGGCAGGAGGATCTCGAGTTCAAAGCCAGCCTCAGCAATGGTGAGGCACTTGGCAACTCAGTGAGTGGCCCAGTGCCCCTGAGTTCAATCCCCGGAACACCCCCCCCCAAAAAAAAAAAAGTGCTACCTGCTGATGAATGAAATAAAATTTTATCAACCTAAAAACATAAATAAATAAATAACACCCCTCCGACCCGAGGTGCAGCTGAAATGAAGTCGCTGAGGAAGATTGCAGGAACAAAGTTCTGCTTCCCATTTGGGAGCTCCGGACAAACCTTGAATTCAAGCACCTACCTTTGAGCTGGGCTCTGACGCCTGGATGGAAGTCTTCTTTTTCTTTTCTTTTTTCTTTTTCTTTTCTTTTTCAATTGAAGCGAGTGTCGCATGCACGGGGACCTGCACCCTGGAAGTCCTCCTCAGGCTCCATTTGCACCCTCAGCGAAAAACAAGACCCGGCCGTGGGGTGTATGAAAACGGAGGCATTTATTAGAATTCCAGGAGCCGCGTGGTAGACGTGCTCGGGAGGGAGATTGGACTCTTTGATCTGCCTGGTTCCACTCTGACTTGTGTCTAATTAGCAAAGCTTTTGAGGCAGAGTGATAAGCATGCAGGGCACCGCACATGTCTGGCCACTGACTAATTAATTAATTTTTGACTTTGAGCAGTGACACTTAATTTGAAAACTTTCCACCATCCATGGATGAACGTGGAAAAAGTAGGGCAAAAGATTTTTAAATATGCTAAAGGTGCTATTCCAACCCGGTTGGTTTCCAAGAGGGCCCGGTGGGTCAGGGAGTTAAGTAAAGCCATGGATGGTGGCTGGGAAGGGCCAGGGGAGGCTGCGCCAGGCCAGCTCGGGTCCGGTGTGTGCCAGGTTCAGCCACCTGGCCTCTCTCTTCTCTTCATTGTTGGATCTGAAAACCATTATTCTCCTCAGCAGCCTTGTTTATTGAGCACCGACTGTATACATGGTCCACACAGGAAAAAAAAAGGGGGGGGGTACCCCGCAGGCCAAAGCCAACCCACTACCAGGGTTCACAAATCCAGTCCTGCTGGGACTGAGCCACGTCCCCTGGTCTGTGCATCACCCAGGGCCGTTGGCCAGCCACCATGGCAGAACCCAGTGGGTGTGACAGAGAGGATGTGGCACCAACACAGAACACATTTATTCTCCGCCCGTTAACCAAAAACGTTTGCCAAACCCTGGTCTGGAAGGTGTCAGCACTATGCCTTTTTGGTGTGACCCAGGGACATTAAAGAGCTTTCCTTTTGTCATAGAAGAGCTTTTTTTTCCTAACAAGGAAGGGATTTTTTTTTTCTTTTTTCTTTGTTTTTAGACTATTTATGTTCCTGGCACTAGGTTCCTTCCGCAAAGATCGACCTCATCTCAAATCTAGGTGGGGTTTATTTTAGATTTTGGTGCCGGGGATTGAACCCAGGGGTGCTCTACCCCTGAGCCACATCCCCAGACCTTTCTTCATTTTTAATTTAGAGACAGGGTCTCACTAAGTTGTTGAGGATGGCCTTGAACTTGCGATCCTCCCGCCTCTGCCTCCGGAGTAACTGGGATTACAGGCGTGCACCAGCACACCTGGTCCTAGGTGGGGTTTAACGTGGTCAGAGTCAAAGGAGGAAACTGAGGCTCAGAACGCTGATCACTTACCCATAAAGTTCCAGAGCTGGTGTTTGGAACCAGACTTACTTGCAGCCTCATGCCAGGGTGCCTACCATGTCAAGATCATTTGACAAGGGGCTCCTAGAACAGCTCCTTTGTAAAGGGTCCGAGGGCCTTGGGGACAGTTTGAGAGTGACATATTTGATCAAGTCTGTTTAGTCATCTCTAAGCTTGAAGAAAAGCCCCCCCCATTAATGCCCCCTCTAGGCAAGTCCAAATACCAGGCCATCAAATTTAAAAGACCTTTACCAAAATGTCAGGGGCTTCAAAATTTTTCCGAGAGAAGCTCATTGCTGCCCCTAGAGTTACGACTTTGCCTGTGGAGCCCTGAACTTCACATTTCCCCAGTTCCAGATGGGAAAAGTGCCCCTGCCCCTGCAAAAGGCCTTCTTATTTTCCATCCAATGTCTCCCTTCAGGAAAAAAAATCCCCAACCCCACCCACACAGCAGCCTCCACCCTTCAAAGTCCAGACACGGTGTCCAAATAGTCAAGCATGGTTCTGCCCGTGACCCTGGGAAGGCCATGCCACCCCAAGACCGGTCTGACGGGCATGGAGTCCTCCCTCCAGCTCAGGGAAAGAGACCTAGCCTGGCCCGATCCACCCCCAGCAAGGTCCTGCCCCGCCGACCACCTACGACATAGCATTAAGGGAAAGGGACACAGGTTTCTCGCAAGCAATCACATTTCAAGTCTTTTTCAGCCAGAATCCATTTTTGGAGAACATGCTCCCTCCGGCTCCACACAGACGCGGTCCTGTAGAACACAATCTCAGTTTTCATCACTCAATGGAATTCGGCATGTCAGGCCGCCACTGCTGCATGTGTGTTAGTACTAATCAAGGCCAACAGGAGCTCACGGAGGAGCGTCTTGTGAGCACATTAGAAAGTCACAACTCATCCCCAGCAGATGGTCCACTCCCCGGGGACAAATGCATAGTAGCTTTGTGGGAATTAGAACAAAGCACCCCCTCCCATCATGGGTGTGCCCCATACTGGGACCAGAGGCCGGGCAGAGAGAGGGGTTTGGGGCTGCAATGTCACCCTTGTGCAGTGAGCAATCTGCCCAGCCATCTAGGACTATACCTGGCTTTTCCAGCAAATATTAGTCATTTCCTTTGCACCTGTTTAATGTTCTGAGGACACCCTCATACACAAAGTTCTGGCCTACAAAAAAAAGCTAAACTGATAGCCACCCCTATCAAAATAAAGGGAAAAAAATCACTGGGATCTTCAATAGAATAATTTGAAAATCCTGCTCTGAATTCACAACTCAGCCCGCGGCCCGCTGTGAGACGTGTCACCTGCCCTGCCTCTGGTTTTCATTTGTAAAACAGAAGCATCGACGCTGGTACTACCAAGATCTCAAAGATGTTAAAAAAAAAAAAAAAAAAAAAAAAAAAATCTCTGCTTAGAAAACACAGTAACCAGACAACATAAAAGGCTGGGTGGTTATTAAGCCATAACCACGTCGGAAGAGAACAGGTGAACGGTGTCTTCCTCGCTTGTGCGGGAAGCCAGTGTCCCGTCTTGGCTCTTCGAGGCCACCGTATTGTTCAAGGAAAAAATAAAAATAAAAAACAAAAAAGTCTTAGAAGGGCCATTACTTATCTCTTGTTTTCCAAAAAGGTCATTTAAGCAATAAAGGGTTTCCGCAGTGGAAGCGAATGAGTTCTCAAAGCCCGTTTGTCCCGACTCTCAATTAGAGTGAGGCGCAAATCCTCTCCTCCCTAAAAACCGCATCCCGTTGGGTTGCGTGCGTGGCTGGACTTTCACAGAATGGCAATGTGCTGTGTTCCGAGTGGGTCCCACAAGCAAGGGAGTTCAAGTCACCACCCTGCCTGGCAACAAGGCACCCGCTAGATGTGTTTGGGATTTCTAATTTCTCAAGGGAAAAAAAAAACCCTCTAGATCCCAGCTTCCGTGTGGCTTATCTTGGTCGCTTTAAAGACTTGTGCAGGACGCCCACGTCGCCCCTGGGCGGTGGCCCTGCGCCTTTCCACCGCTGGAACGTGCCATCAACATCGACGTCGGTGACGGCACTGGGCGTGGAAACCAAATGCAAAGCTCATTTTTCTTTGTCAGAGGCTCCCGTGGTAGGAGGGGACGCTAGACACCCAGCAACCCACCCACCCAAGCAGAGATGGGCACCCCTCTCCAGGAAGGCGCGTTATTAAAAAGATGCATTTTTTGAGAGCAGCCTTCTCTGCAGGTACTGGGGAGAAGGACAGGCAATGGGAGGGCTGTAGGGGCGGGAGACGCCTCCCCCAGCACAGTTTAAGGAATGATCAATGCCAGTGTCAAAGGCGGCGATAAGACACGCTGGGCTTATCAAACACTGAAGGTCTGATGACAGAGTTCACGTGTGGCAGGGAGATAAGAAGAGCGCGTTCTTCTCTCCTCTCTCCTCTGCCCGGAGATCCTGCTTTAATTTCCCACTCTGCATGTGACGGGCTGGGTCCCCGTGGATGCCTTCCCTAATCTCACTGTAAACGTTTCCGGGAGAATGATAAGCAGACGTGGACCTCGGTGCTATTGGGGGGGAAATAACGCACAAGTCTGTGTCGGAGATCTGAAATGCGGCGGAAGGTTCTGGAAAACACTCTGAGCACCCGAGAAAGGAGCGGCGCGAGAGGGCTGAACTGGGCACTGAAAATGCAGGCTCATGCTCTGTGCGTTTGCATGAGTCACGTCACCCCCTAGGAAGGGGGGCTCCTCTTCTATGAAATAGGGGGAGGTGGGCTGTGCCATCCTGAGTCTTTCCATCTGGTGCAACCCCCTGCCCCTCCTCTCTTGTTGCACATGCCGCAGTCACCACTGGATTGCATTATTCCGGTTGTCGCATCTCTCAGCTTGGGCTGCTGTAGCAAAAGACCACAGAGCCGCTGGCTAAAACAACACAGGTTGTTTTATTTTTCTCACATTTCTAGAGACTGGAATCCAAGATCAAGGGGACAGCAGATGTCCTTCTTGGTGAGGACTCTTTCTGGCTTGCAGACAGCCAACGGTCACCGTGTCACCCCCCGACAAAGAGGAAGCTCAGGTTCTCTTCTCCTTACAAGGACACTAATCCGTCACTGGAGCTCCGTCCTCTGCCCTCGTGAACACCCCGACCCCGCCACCTCCCCATGGCCCTGCCTTGTAGTCACCTCACCCTGGGGGTTGGGCTTCTAGATGTGAATTTGGAGGTCCACAACTCAGTACCGAAGCTTCCTGCAAGATCTTTCTGCAAGACGGAGGAGCTTCCAGAATCGACGTAGGAAAGCAGAAGGCCAGTGGCGAATCCCCAGCTCCCCTCTCTCCAGCATTCCCGCTGGCCCCCTGCTGCTCCTCCAGGCAAAGCTGCCCTGGTCCCTTGGCTTATCCCAAGCCACGAGGCTGCTCCTGAGCCTCTCATCCTCACTTGAGTCTGCCCCGATCTTCCTTGACCCTCAATCAAAGCCACCTTCCTGTTCCCTTTATCTAAACCTGAGATCAAACCTACCCATGTGAAAAAAAGGAATTTGTTTCCCTACTCCAGCTCCTTGGCATTCTGCCCTATTTCACTGAAAGTGGCGGCCTGGCCTTGAGAAAGAGCCTGACTAAGGCCATGTTGGGGCTGAGACCGGAAGAGAACCGTGATTGATTAGTGATGTCTGCCACAGGTGCTACAAGGGAGAGCATGGCAGACACCCAGAGCCAGCTGTCCCTGAGGCTCAGCCTCCACCACAGTTCCCATACACTGCTTGTGCCCTGGGGTGAACAAGGGTCACCCTGAGGGACGGGGTCCCTCTGTGGACATTAGACATAGATGGCATACCATCAAGAGAGCTGGGTCATCATCTTCTACGGGTTTTTTTTTTTTTTTTTTTTTTCAAACGAATGAACTATGTATTTCTGGAATTTTCTACATGACTTTTTTTAAATAAAATTGACATGTGGAGGGCATACAATATGATGTTTTGATAGACATACACAGTAAATGATCACGACGGTCGAGCACTTTCACACACCCATCTCTCCAGGGTTACCTTTGTGTGCGAGGTTGCACATACTCTCAGCAGAACACCCCCCACCACCACTTACCTGAAGGATCAACGTTCTAAGACCCCCACAGTAGATGCCCCAAACCTGGGGCAGCACCATGCTACATCTACTATGCTTTATCCTATACATGCACACAAATGGCAAAGTTTAACTTATAAACCACACATAGGAAGAGGTTAACAACAATAACTGTAAACAAAAAACAATTACAACAATATCATGCAATAACCATCATTTAAAACTTATGGACTGCTTATTTCTGGAATTTTCCATTTAACATTTTTGGACTGTGGTCACAAACCACAGAAAGCAAAGCCAACCGTGAATGACACGGCATTATTGGGTTCAATACCCAAAGCCACCAAAAGTGAGGCACAGCACATAGTTACTAGCCAGAGCCCTCGCGCTGCCCTTCAGATCTCTAGATTTCGTCTTCCTCCGTAACGGTGTCTGTGTGCCCCTCCCCAGCACAGACCCACCTGCCCACCAAGCACCCTTCAGATTCTGCGCATGTGTCTTTTATTAGTTTTCAACGTACAGTGAGATCGTGCAAAGTTTCTCTCTGCGCCTAACATGCCCCAGGTTGTTTAAAGGGCAGATTCCCCAGCCCTGCACCAGAAATTCTGGTCTGTTAAGCCTACAGTGGGCTGAGCATCTCACCGTAAGCATGCCCCTAGGGGATTCCAGGGCCCAGAACCTGTACTGCAGCATGAGGAGCCCGAGGTTCTAAGTGGTCCTCAGGTGAGTGCCCACCACGTACCTCTGGCCTGGCAGCTGCAGCAGACAGAGGCCTGACTTCCCACGGCCCACATTTGCCTGCCCTGCAGAAGGGCTTTCTCGGGTCACAGGGCCTTGCCGCACTCCCACACAGGCAGACCAGAGGCTCCGTGACTTCTGTGCCCCAGACGCAGCACCCAGCCAGTGAAGCCCCTGGAGCACACAGCAGGTCCTTCCAGAGCCCCCCCCCCCCCCCGCGGGTCACAGTCCAACTGCCCACTGCAGGCCCTGCTCGGCCACCTGCCTTTTCTCTCTCACATTCCCACCCCTCCCCCCAAAGCGTGCCCAGGGCTCAACTTCCAAACACACCGCGTGCTGCCACTCCTGTCTGGGCACCTACTTCTGGGGAACTGCCCCCCAAGGCAGTGGGTGAAGAATTAACTTGAACTTTATGGAAGAGAGAACGTCGGCGTTCGAAGCAGAAGGGATAATGCGTGCCTTAAATTCCTCCCCTCAAGACAAGCAGTTGTGATTCTTTCTCCCATTTTACCCCCCCCCCCCCCCGCCCCGTTCCATTCACAGCGTGGGTGATTCTGGGCATATGTGGAACAGCTTCAGCTTTTCAACGTGTTCACTCCTGTGGACATCTTTCTGACACTGGCCGGAAAGGTGCAGGACAGGGCAAGAGCATTGTCCTCTCCGTAGGATGCTTTGAGCTCCAGCACAGAGAAGTGAGGCCAATGTACAAGGTCACACAGCAGCAGGTGGGTCCCCCGCTCCCACCAGCCACCCAGCCTCTCCCGGTGGCCTAAGAGTCCCAGAGACAGGGACATATCAGAATCGTTTATTCTCTGAAGCACAGGGCATGACGCACCACCGGAATAGGGGACCGCTGTGGCCGTACTTGCTGATGACAGCCTTTTCCTATTTCCACGCGTGGGCACAAGATCACCCTGGGAGGGAAGCAGCCATTGGCACACCCTCCTCCGCGGGAAAGACAGACAGAGCCAGAAGCCCCAGCCAACGTCAGAGCCAATTCTTTTTTTTTTTTTTTTTTTTTTTTTTTTTTTGGTGCCGGGGCTTGAACTCAGGGGCACTCGACCACTGGGCCACATCCGCAGCCCTTTTTTGTATTTTCTTAGAGACAGGGTCTCACTGAGTTGCTAAGTGCCTCGCCCTTGCTGAGGCTGGCTTTGAACTTGCGATCCTCCTGCCTCAGCCTATGAAGCGCTGGGATGACAGGCGTGTGCCACCGCGCCCCGCGAGAGTCAATTCTTGATCTCCGATTCCTGGAATCCCAACATTATCAGGGCCCCATGGAAGTCAACGAGCTTCTCAGAAACAGTGATTCCAAGGTCGGGACGGTGCAGTCACAGCACAAATGCCAGCGATATAGATTAGTGCACCTGGAGAGAAAGGCTTGTTTTAAAAGAGAAGGAGGGAAAAAGAAAAGCCCGCAATCAGTAGTTTTCAAACTTGGGCTCGCATCTGAATTACCTGGAGGACTTGTTAAAACCCTGCCTCCGAGTTTCTGATTGGGCGGAGACTGATGATCTGCATTTTAAGAAGCTCAGGTGAAGCCAAAGACGCAGACCTGGGTGTCACACCTGAGACCGCTGCCTTGAGAGGCTGCGTTAGAATTTATGGTACGTACAGGTGGTCCGGAACAGACGAAATGTAGATTCCAGCTCAGGAGGTCCAGGCTTTCTTTCCAAAAAGCCCCAAGGGATGCTGGGGCCACCAGTCTGGGGACCATTATAAATAGCAAGACTCCAGACCAGGCGTCTCTCTAGGGGACGCTCAACTTCTCCCTGACGTCAGAGAGCTATTAAAACTGCAGGTGCCAGGGCGAGAGCTGTCTCGGTGTGTTCAAGCTGCTGTAACAAATGGCACCCGGCCGGTGGCTCAGAAACAGAAGGAATGTCGTCCTTGCTGTTCTGGAACTGGGAGGTCCAGTTCAAGGCTCTGCAAGGTTCAGGGTCCACCGAAGGCCCTCCTCTGGGCTGGCTGATGACCTGTTCTTGCTGTGTCCTCGCACAGTGACGGTGCAAGGGAACCCCCCCCCCCCCAGGTCTCTCTCAAAAGGCACGATGCCCCAGGGGCCCCCTCTTCCTGAGGCCCCACCTCCTGTCATCATACCACTGGGGAGTAGCTGTGAGCGTCTGAATCTCCGAGAGACAGAAACTCAGTCAAAGACTGGCCCAGGAGGACACCAGCCGCGAGCCCAGGAATCTGACCTCGACAAGCTCCGGAGACGTCAGCTCCCGCCCCAGCCTGACTGATCCTGAGAATCACCCACGGCAAAAGGCAACGTGCCGGCTCCTGAGCTTCAGGCGAGGTTCGCTGAGCCGGAATATTCCAAAAAGACATCTGGGGAGATGGCGGACGTGGAAATCTCCCAGCTGAATCTCATGAAGAGGAAGGCCAGTGCCCTGAGTATCAGTGCCACCTGCAAAGGGTACCAGGACCGTCCCTGGAAACCTGCACGGCACCTCCCTCTATACAGAAGTCAACACACAGCGACACACAGACGGGTCTCTCTCTCTCTTTTTTTTTTTTTTTTTTTTTTTTTTTTTTTAACATAGGTAATGCCCAGAGCATGGACCCCAAAGACCACCAAGGAATCTGGAGTGCATGCAAAAACAGAGAGCCTTTATTCGGGCTGGAGCTCAGCCTCTCGGACCTCACCGACACAGTGGATCAGTACTGAGAGCCCTGAGCTCAGGAGGGGCAGTCTTTCATTGGGGTTGAAGCAAGGAGAGGGAGGGGGTCCACCTGATTGGCCAGGGGAGCCCGTGCGTGACTAAGGAGGTTCTCGCTGGTGGAGGCTGTCCTCAGAGCAATGGAATGTGCCGACCGTTCACTGCAGGGCCCTGCTTTGGCCTTATCCTGCGCGGGCTGGCTGAACATACCCGGGCTTCTTCCTGCCTCGTGACAGGAGACTTGCAACAGTTTGAGGCAGCTGATAACAAGATGGAGTCACAGCAGTTTGGCTTCTATTATCTTTAAGCCAAGCATTTTACAGAAGCAAAAAGAAGCGGTTAAACTGAAAAGAGGGTTGGGGCTAAAAAGGGGGGTTCCCCACATACATTTTTTTTTAGTTGTTGATGAACGCTTATTTTATTTATTTTATTTTATATGTGGTGCTGAGAATTGAACCCAGTGCCTCACACGTGCCCGGCAAGGGCTCTACCACTGAGCCCCGGCCCCAGCCCACGGACGGGTCTCTTGAATGTGGGGACTGAGTGATGCCAAAATGTCCCATTGAGAAAGATGGACCCCAGGGACAGAATAAATGAGCCCATTTACCGTACAGACCTTTATGCCTAGTGGGGTACAAAGGCTGCTCGGTGGGTGAGGGGGTCACTGTGCCAGTGCCCGCCCAGTCCCTCCCCAGCAGGGCCATCTCAAGTCTGGGACCCAGCCCTGGCTCTCTTGAATCTGCCCCAACGTAGAGACGGAGGGTCTTGGAAACGGGAAGTCGTGGAAACCCACAAAGGGAGACGGAGCCAGCGGCCCTGCCTGGCTTTGGGTGCCCAGTCACCCCCTGGAGACCAGCCGGCTCTTCCAGCTGAGCCACAGGACAGCTGTGACATCCCTGAGGACAAGAGCTCCCTCCCAGCCCCCGCCAAGCAAAAAGAGAAGGAGAAAGGAGGGGGAGGGGGGAGAGGAAACCGCGCCTCGCGGCAGGGTGGCACTTAGGCCGGCAGAGAATCCAAGACAAACGCCGAACAACCTGCACACGGCGTCTTCCCGGGACTCTCCTCCTGGCTCTGCTTGAGGGCCATGTGCCTCCTGGGGTTCAGGTGGCCCGCCACGTTCACGTCACAAATGACTGGGGTGGCGGGACGCGGCTGCCGTCAGCTGCAGAGCACATTTTACGTCTCCTTCTAACTGCCGTCGCGAGCAGGAACGTCCTCGGTGCTCAGGTACAGCAGCTCCTGGGTGACAGGGAGGGTCGTGCCTGGGTCGGAGACACAGAGACCGCAAAGCAGACGGCCCCACGCTGCCCCCGGGACCAGCTCTAAGGAGAGGGAACATGGCACCCGGGGCCTGGCCCTAGAGTAGGAAAAGCAGGTCAAAAGGCCCAGAATGTGGCCGGAGAACAGGGGCCTGGGGGCCAAGGCAGACGTGAGCTGTCACTCAACATGCAGAGGCCCAAGCACTCACCTTTCAACACTGGACACCTGCGGCCTGCTGGCCCCAGACGGGGCACGGCCTGCGTCTACACCACCGTGGCCCAAAGAGCAGAGCCAACTTAGAGGAGGGAAAACCTATTTGGGCTCCTGGGTTCAGAGATCTCAGTCCATAGAAGGCCGACTCCATTGCTCTGGGCCCAAGGTCAGGCAGACATCATGGGGAAGGGCCCAAGGTCAGGCAGACATCATGGGGAAGGGCCCAAGGTCAGGCAGACATCATGGGGAAGGGCCCAAGGTCAGGCAGACAGGGTGGGAAGGGCCCAAGGTCAGGCAGACAGGGTGGGGAAGGCCCAAGGTCAGGCAGACAGGGTGGGAAGGGCCCAAGGTCAGGCAGACATCGTGGGGAAGGGCCAGTGGAGGACAGCTGCTCAGCTCTCGGTGGGGTCCGGAAGCAGGAAGAGGGGGAGGGGCTGTGGGCAGACGCACCCTAACCCAGGGCAGCCCCACCTCCTCCAGCCATGGTCACCTGCCCACGGTCAGCCCCTGTCCATTCTAACTAGGATGGACTGATGAGGTCACAGCTCTCCCACCCCAACCACCCCACCTCTGGGCAGTCCTGAGATCTGGGGCGACATCTCAGGTCCAGACCGTGACAGTAGACTGACATCAAACACCAACGTCAATCAAACACCAACGTCAATCAAACACCAACGTCAATCAAACACCAACGTCAATCGTTTGCGACCTTGCCACAGGTGAGACAGCATTTTTCAAAATAATGAACACAGATGTCCTAAATGGCAAAGATGTTGCCAGGGGACAGATGCTGGGCCAGTAATGGGACATACTCCTGCCAATCACCCTACAGAGGAAGAATCCTTAGGTCCATTCCACAAAGCACAAGATCTTATAAAAATCGAAATATTTTCTCCGAAGCCACACCAGTACCAAGGTAGAGGATGAACCCTGGCTGGGCAGAGGCTGAGCTGGACTCAGCACCTTTGATTTATTTCCAGTAACAAGAGGCAGTGGGAAACCCAACCCCAGGCATTGCCCTGCGGAAAATGCAAAATGGTGCAGCCACTTCAGAAAATTATTTAGTGCTTCCTAGAAAAGGTAAACATTTTTAAATGTTAACATTTTCCATATGCAAAAAAAGAAAAAAAAAGAAAAAGATCCAGCAGTACCACTCCTAGGCAATCCTACCTACCCGGCAGAGAAATGACAACATTGACCCTATAAGACTTAGGATGAGGGCGAGCTCAGAGCTGCATCTTAGAGTAAAGAAAGATAGAGCTTAGCACAAGAACCCCTCTCTTCTTTCTTCCTTCTTCTTTCTTCTGTCTTCTGTCTTCCTCAAATGGAAACAATCCAAGGGTATGTCAACTGATGATAGACAAAAACTAAGACAAAAAGTGAGATAAAAGGGGCAAAAAACTAAGACAAAAAGATAAACAGAAAAATAAATGATATTCATACGATGGAATATTACACAGCCATAAAAAGGAACAAGACACTGAAATATGCTACAACATGAATGAGACTCTAAAACATGACAAGTGAAAGATTCCAGAAGCTAAAGCTCAGAGACTGCATACGTTCCCAGGAGACACCAGAAGAACTGAATCTGTGAGCAGGGCATAGATGGGTGGTTTGGGTGGTCAGGATTGGGAACAGCATGGACAACAAATAACCACGAAAGGTCTTTTGAAGACGTTGAAAATGCTCTACAGTCAGAGAGTGGTGATGGGCACATAACTCTGCAAACTCACTCAAGCTGTTTTAACTGGGCGCTTAAAATGGGTGGATTTTATGGTATGTAAGGTATACCTTCAGAAAAAAAATTTCTTTAAATGTAAAATCTGGAAAAAAAAAATCACAAAAAATAAAATGCAAATAATGACCTAAAGAGCACTATCTACACGAGCTAAGCGCCTGAGGACTGGGATCTCACACCGTGAGGTCACTTCCTGCTCAGGACTTCTCACGCCAATCAGCCCCAGCACGGGGTCTGACATGCAGGAACCACTCCAGAAATGTTTGCAGAAGAGACGAATATTGAGTCAAGACTAAGAGACAGGTGTGGATTCGAATCTTACCTTATTGGTATCGTGCTAGAGCCATTAGCTACTAGGACTTTTCAAACTTGAAAACAATATCATTCCCATGACATCTGTGGCACCATCGCTGTAGGACTGACCCAGCAGCTGTTTCGATCCCAGTTTCTTCTTGCCACTTCTCACTACATCAGCCGGGAAAAGTTAAATATTTATTTATTTAGATCTTACAGCAAGATATGTTCCTAGCTAATGAGATATTAAGTGAATATGTGGCGGGGGGCGAGGGGGTCGGGGGAGGCAGTTAGGAGAAATATTTTTGTTCTCCTGACAAAGTGGGCAGCCGGCACCATTCCCATTTCCTTCTTCCTGACTTGAATGTGGATATAAGGGGCACAGCAACCATTTTGTGGCCATGAGGAAAATACCACAAAAATAATATGAAGTTCTGGCTTGTCATTGGAGAGCTATTGTACCAACTCCAACAGCCAAATGCCTCCAGATTTTCTAAAATGTGAGAGAAAATTCCTGTTTAAATCTCATTTGAATTTTTCTATCACTTGTCATTAAATGAATACTTAATATTATTAAAACTGGAGGAACAGGGTCTTTCTGTCTTATTCAAATGTGTGTAGTTCTCCTGCTTTGCCTCTTTGTAGTTATTGTTCCCAAACTATACCTAACCTTGACTGTCCTCTGCTTGGAAGAATGAAGGGCGCCTCTAGACAGCCCTACTGAATCCAGTTCTAAATGTCCTTTTAGAATTTCTTTTCCTGGTGGATTCATTGCAAAATGTCCCAAAGCGGCAGTCACAAGGGGCTACAAATGGGTTTTATTTCAGAAAAGACAAGCCCATTTTCTTTTCTCACCAGTCCCAATCTCATAGGACCATGACGATCACCACGGAGGCGACAGGATCCACACATTCACCACCATCCGCGACTGTCCCCGCCTCCTCGTCCACCCACGCACGAACTGCAGAAGAACCGGGGAAGAGGAAGCTGTCACTGCCGCAATGCCCAGAAGCAAGCCACCGCCCTTCCACGGGTCACCCCCACGTCCAGGGCCTCTGTTTTCTCAGAACAGGAAGTCAGAGCAGCAGGCCACTGCCAACGGCACGGGGGACTCCCCCTCACTCTGCAGCAGGACACTCGTGGCCCTGACCACAGGTAGGTGTGGCCAAAACTGACGGAGGCGACGCTTCTCTTTAGGCACCTGAGAGAATCGTGATGGAGAAGGTTCTGGAATCTGAAGGGAAGGTTCCACTAGGATCAGGTGGCGTGGGAGCCGGGCAGAAGGACATGTTCCTCCAAGACAGCTGAGATTAAGGAATGGGACACCGGAGAAAGGATGTGAGCCCTGGCTCCTGTAGTCTTGCCCTTGTGAAACCCCTTGTGTTAGTCGGGGTTCTCTAGAGGAACAGAATCAACAGGAAGTAGAATTATAAGAAGGGGACTTCTCAGGTTGACATAGGTGACCGTCCGCAGGCTGCAGAGCTGGAGCAACCAGTCACTGCGCAGTCCATGAGGCTGAAGCCCCAGGACAACAGGGATGGATGGCACGACCTAGGTCAAGACCAAAGGCTTCTGGAGAATCGCTGGCCGCGTCCTCTTTGGAGAGTGAAGAAGCCAGAGTCCCATATCCTCAGAGGATTGCAGCAGCGCTCAAGAACCCCTTCAAGAAGAATGGAGCTTGCACCTGCGGCTGCTTCCTTGTCCTTCCAACTTTATTCCATCCAAGCCATCATCCTATTGGACGGTGCTGCCCACGGCTTAGGGCAGGTCTCCACTTCAGTTGGCTATCCCACATGCCAATCATTCCTAGACACACCCTCCCTGACACACCCATAAGCCTCTTAATCATTGGCTTCTCTTAATCCAATCAAGTGGAGTATTCAAATTAACCATTACACCCTTCCCCTTGCACATGGACCAGACCAAGGCTTTGCCCTGAACTAACAAAATGTGGGGAAAAAGCTGGGAAGTCCCTTCTGTGAGGCATCTGGGTCCGCTGGGGTTGCTGAACAGAGCACCACAGACTGCCTGGCACAGAGGCACTGAACTGTTTCTCAGGTGTGGTGGAAGGGAAGCCGGGTCAAGGCGCCAGCAGACCTGGCATCTGGGGAGGGCCCACTTCTTTGTTTATAGATGCTTTTTCTTTGTTGCATCTTCACCTGGTAGGAGAGGCTGGTGAGCTCTCTGGTCTCCTTTGTAAGGACCTAAATCCATTCCTGAGTCTCTGCCCTGCCGACCCGGTCACTTCCCAGAGGCTCCACCTCCTCTTCCCATCACCTTGGAGGTTACGATTTTGATGTAAGAATCTGTGGGGACATAAACAGTCTAAGCACCAGGTCACACAGGCTGCTTTTTCCTTCCTGCTGTCCCCTTCTGGGCTCTTTGTGTGACTTGCTCTGAGGGAAAGGGCCACATCACAAGGATCCAAGGAAGCCTCCAGCCCCCAGACAGTGGGGGACTGAGGCCTTCAGCCTGACATCTCATGAGAACCAAATCCTTCCAAGATGCACAGAGTGAGTCTGGGAGCGGAAACACCCCAGCTGAACCTTGAGGTCCCCAAGGTCCTGGCTGGCAGCTGGATCACAGTCGAGGACACCCTGAAGCACAGAATCCAGCTGAGCTCTTCCCAGATTCCCCATCCACGGGTACCATATGTTTCTTAAACTGCTAAGTTTGAGGGTCATTTGTTACATAGCAATAGATATCTAATACAAGGACAGCACCACTATGACACTTTTTAAGAAATGAAAAAACAAAATACACACACACATAAACATCTGAGTACTCAAAACCTTCCCCTTCTCCACACTCTGAAAAGGTTTTGTTTGATTCTCTTTGGGGATAGTTTTATTTTTGTTGGATTCTGTTTGAAGGGTTTCCCTTTTCATTTTCATTTTGCTCAAGCAACTCTTGATTAAACAGAGACATTTCTTGTGTTAATTGTGACAGTAGGGATAATGATCATTATTGCCACCAGTTAATCAGAGTTTATCATCTGCCAATCACTTTCCTGAGCTCTGTAAATATCATCTCATTTAAACCTCAGGAAGTCCCAAGAAAAGGGGCACTGCTGCTACTCTCCTCACCCTCTCACACATGAGGACGTGTAGTGTTAGAGAGTTCCTGGTCTTGCCGAGGCTACTTGACTAGAATCTATGAGCTAGTTGTGGAACCAGGCGGCAAACCCAGGGAATGAGACTGAGGGGCCATTCACCTGATCACCCGGCTGGGCAGAGTGAAGCAGGGAGAGAGACAGGAATTCCAGAATGAGGCAGCCCATAAAGGCCCCGGGGACCACGGAGGGACTAAGCCGAGATCCGAGGGTGCAGAGGGTCCTGGAAGGGGACCGTTGGTGCAGATTGGGGTCTGGAAGACAAAAGGTGGGTGAGAGGAGCTTTGGAAGAGACCGGTGAGGGACCAGAGTCCCTGAGGGGCAGGCAGCGGGTGGGGAAGGAGGGGCTGCCGGAGTCCCCGCTCGGCCTTCTCACAGGAGGAGAGGACTTCCACACTCCTTGATCTGCTCCTGTCTCTGGATGTAGTTTGAGTCTCCTTCTCTGTTCCTTTGACCCGTCTTTGTCTGCTCAGTGTGGACCTGAGCCTATTCCTGATCATCTCCCAGATCTCTCTCCACCTCCTCGAGGCCACCGTCACAGCCGCAGTGACCACCCTCACCTTCTCCTTGCTGGATCATGCCGATGGCCCCTCGGAGACCTTTCCAGCTCCACCTGGGCCATGTTCCCTCTTTTCTAGACAGTTCCAGGGCGTGTGTTTAGAATATAGCTCTCACCAGGATGCTGCTCTGCCCGTAGCCTTGACCGGTTCCTTACCCCAAAGGGAATCAATGCCAAGCGTCAAACGATGATGTAAAAGACCACCTTCCCTCCTGTCTGGACATCCCCCAGGAATTCCTCTCATCTCCGGACCCCGGAATCTCTCCTCAGAGGAAGACGCAGCCACATTTCTTATTTATACTTCCTGAGACGTGGTGCATGCACAGGAGCACCCTGCAGAGCCAGAGGGCGCGCCACCCACTGCAGCAAGCCTCGCCCTCCTTGATTCCTCTTGCTCTGAGCCCCATCCCACCCAGGAGACTGCGAAACACTAAACATGCCCGCATTTGATGCCCTCACCTTGGGAAGTTTAAAATAGTCCAGGGCCGGGCGTGGCAGTGCATGCCTGTAATCCCAGTGGCTCAGGAGGCTGAGGCAGGAGGATCACAAGTTCAAAGCCAGCCTCAGCAACTCAGCAAGACCCTGCCTCAAAATTAAAAAAATAAAAAGGGCTGGGGATGTGGCTCAGTGGTTGAGCGTCCCTGGGTTCAATACCTGGTACAAAACTAAAACCTGGGGCGGTTCAGATTCTTCAGGATAAATAGTCTAGCATTTACAAGGTTCAGACTCTATACCAGGACTGCTCCGTCTCCCATGAGATGTCACATGGGTGCAGGGGACAGTGTGTGTGACCTCAGAGGAGGAGTGGGAGGAACACTCAGCTCTGTCAGACATCGGCAGATCTTCCTGTGTCTGCAATGGCACAGCCTGACTGGCCTGTCCCCGTGTCTCTTTTGACATCCAGCTATGGGACGGGAACTTCTTGGTGAAGTCTGTGGTTCCGGCCACCTGCTTCTGGTTATGAAGGCCGTGTCCTCCGAGTCCTCCTTGCTCTGACCTCAGTGGAAGTCCACGGGCTCTCTCTGCACCTCCACACCTCCCTGTTGGGCCACAGGCTGCAGGGACCCATCGCCCACATCCCTCCTCCACACTGAGCATGGGATCCTGAAGGACAGAGATGTGAGGACCTCCACTCTGCACTGCAGAAACAAAGAAGGTGTCACCGCCTGCTCGGAGAGGCCCCTCGCCTTCTCTTCCAGTTTCTTTTCTTTTCTGATTTTGGTACCCAGGGATGCCGAACCACAGAGCCACCTCCCCAGCCCTATTTTGCATTTTATTTAGAGATAGGGCCTCACTAAGTTGCTGAGGCTGGCTTTGAACTTGCGATCCTCCTGCCGCAGCCTCCCGAGCTGCTGGGATGACAGGCGTGCGCCACCACCCCCGGCCTCTCCCTGTTTCTAATGCCACTCCTGGTCCCTCTGGAGGGCAGTCAGGACACTCCTGCTCCCACACTGTCCTCCTCCCTCGGGCCCCCTCTACTGCCCCCCTGAGGGTTCCCCCAGCACCCTGAGGAGCTGGGAACACAGATCTGTCATGCAACTCTGCGGTGACAGTTAGCTGGGCCAGCTCCCGGGTGTGCAAAGGCCACATCAAACGCACAAACGTCTTTATTTCTTACTGAAGTTTGGCTTCGAAGATGATTGTCTTGCTATTTCCTGAAGAAGAAGAAACAGTGAGGAGTCATCTCTGAGAGTCCAGGGCGAACGAAGGCCCCTTTTTTCCTTTCCACGGAGCCCTGTCCCTACCGAGGGCAGGAAGCCTCTGGCGTAGCCTTTGTAACCCCAGGGGCCACTGAAGAAAGAAAGGGCTTCTGAGGGAATACTGGATCACCAAGAGGTGTGCCTAAAATAATCCTGTGATGTATCCGTCATCCACAGGGAGTCTGGTGTGTGCGTGTGTGCGTGCGCGTGCGGTGTGCGTATTTGTTGTACAAATAACCCACATTCTTCACAGGGTCTGCAAAGTATGGTTCACAGCCTCACGTTTATTTTATTTTTGCTTTTCTATTCTTTTAATCTCTTTTTTTTTCCAATTTAAAAAAAATGTGTGGGGGTGGCTGGGGTTGTGGCTCAGAGGTAGAGTGCTCGCCTAGCACGTGTGTGGCCCGGGTTCGATCCTCAGCACCACGTACAAATAAAGGCATGGTATACAACTAAAACAACAAATAATTTTTTTTTAAATGTGTGGAAGCCACATGACACGGAGCTCGCCATCGTCCCCATTTTAGCGCACACAGTTCTGGGGCATTAAATGCACCCATTATGTACGACTGCCACCACCCCCACCACCCTCCAGCCCCACACATGTCCACGTCCTGTAAAACTCACCCTCAACACCCATCACACAAATGAGCCCCCCCCTCCAAGCCCCTGGAAGCCACCCCTGTCCCTTCTGTCTCTGAACTTGACGACTCTCAACATCCCGAGACCCGTCTTTCCGTTCCTGGTTGGTTTCACTCTACGTAACGACGCCAAGTTCAGCCCTGTTATAGGACATGCCGTGACGTCCTTCTTCTTCTAAAGACTGAAGAATCATCCGTCACCTGCACGTGGCACACTTGCTTGTCCGTTCATCCATCCACGGACACCTGGTGGCGCCTGCATCTCAGCTGCTCTGTCTGACGCTGCCGGCGCCTACCCCTTCCACACCCCCGTTTTCATTCTGATCACCGCTGTTCTGCATGGCCAGGACGCGAGAAGCGAGGCTCACAGTGTTCAATGGCTGGAAGAAGGCAAACAAAAGGAGAAAGAGTATTTTGCAGCCTGTGGGAAAATTCTGGAATCCAACGATCAAGAGGTGTAAATAATGTTTTCTCAGAACATAACAGAGTTCACTTCTTTTCGTTTAGTCTCTGGTTGCTTCTTCCCTATGACAGGGACAGACCACACAGACCAAAAAGCCTTTTAAGATCTGTCCCTTTTTTTTTTTTAATATTTATTTGCTTTAGTTATGCACAATGCGTTTATTTGTACGTGGTGCTGAGAATCGAACCCGGGCTGCGCACGTGCTGGGCGAGCGCTCTACCTCTGAGCCACAACCCCAACCCCTTAAGATCTGTCCTTTTAAAATTTGCCCAACCCTTTTCTACCCCGTGCTGGAGACCCCCCACACGTCACAAGTTTGAATCTACCCCGTTCTTTCCAAAGATTGTTTCCAGAATGTATCTACGGTAAGCAACATCATAACGAATATTCCAAGGCATCTAACTCTCTTATAGAGTCCCAGGCCCCTTGGCATCTATCCACCTGCTACACACACACACACACACACACACACACACACACACACACACACGTATGAGCCCTAGAAGATAGTGACCTTGTCTATCTTTATGGTCCCAGAGCAGAACAAAATGAAAACATCAATTGATTCCTTTCAATGAGCACACTTCTGGTTCTAAATGGGACATAAACGCTGATTTAGAAGTCCCTGCAAAAGTTGAACAAGGTCCAGACAAAGAGAGCTGAACTTCGGGAAGCCCGGTCCCGTCCCTTCGTATGGAAATCTCTTCTATCCTTGCTTTGCATATCTGTCCGCCCCACCCTCCCTTTTCCTCAGCAGTTTGAGTGAGGTTGAACAGTCATCCCAAGATAGCATATTCCTCTGTGACAAGATTTAATTAAACTTCCAGCAAAATAATTAGCAAGGCTATCTTAAAAGACGATTTTAAAATACCAGAGTGATACCAAGGAGCAAATGGAGTTAACACTGTCATCGGAGATCAAAGCCATCAGGAGACGTGACTGAAAATTTAACCTCCAGCCGCTGTCTAATGAAGAAGTACACCCCAGAACAGTTGTGATGTCCTCCCTCCTGGGTCCCATCGACAAATTCATTTGACATGGAAACTTTCCCAGAGGAAGCTTAAAAATGGTAAATTTCCATTAATTACATAGCAAAGAATGTTCTCTTGGTAATTTATTATCCATTTGGAAACTTTGGGGGGAGCTGGGACTGCCTCTTATTACACAGATGGTCCTGGGCTTGCGAGGCTGGTGCCAGCAGCTCCTCGCCACCGCGAGAGCTTGTTTGGAGCAAAACACTTGGTACAGCCAGGTCCACGGTGATGGCTGTGTATGTCCCGGAGGATGGGTCCCGGGGTGATGGTGACACTGGAGTAGAGGTGTTATAGAGAGAGGCTGAGGAACAACTCTAAGTCGTAATTTAAACAAGAGAGCTTTACTAGCTGGCCAGGGACTGTCACCCGCAGAGACTGAAGCTCAGTAGGAGAACAGCGGCCCCTGACCTGTGTGTCCACCATTTAAGGAAGAACACCACATCTTGTGGAAATTTTCAGTTAGCAAGCAAGCAAATTACAGAAGCAGAAAAAAGCTCCTAGTTGAGCAACTCAGACAGCCGCATCTTGGGGGGTCTGAGCAGGTGTGAGACAGCCTTATCCTGGGTCCGAGCAGGTGGTTAGCAGAGGTGAGAATCTACTTTCAAGTCACATAGACCACCAAGACCACCGTAGCCTGGGTGAAGCACATTTTGTGGGGCACAAAGTACAGACAACAATCTATGTTTGAATTGAGCGGAAGACGGCTTTCGTTTTGTTTTCTCAGAGATGGGTCCTACAGCAGCCGTCTCACAAGAACAGTGGCAGAGAAGGAGAGCTAGGATGGAGTCCCTAGGGCCACACCTGTTTGCTCAGGTATAGCCACAGGACTCCATCACTGTGGGGAGTGATCGAGCAGCATCACCACGACAACTGCTTTGCATAACCAGTATCAGCAACTATTTAATGCTTACTTAAGACTATGGTGAACTTGTGGCCTGCACACACATATTTACCTATCATTTTACTACTAATATCTTCACACCTTATATCCTTATCCTCTGCAAAGCTATGTGATCATGCCTATATATTGGCCCATGGCTATATTGATTTAACCTTATCGATGCCTAGGTTAACCTCTCGACCTATATTTACCTATAACTGTTTTAGCCTACTAGCTTATATTCATCACCTTACATTATCTTATATCCTATGGCTTAGATCCTATCTCTTATTGTCCTATTTTATCTTACTTATCAAAATATTATATCTGTAGTCTATGGTCACTATCTTATTCCCTATGGCTTAAATCCTACAACTTATCTATAATCTATAACCTATGATCTTACTGACTTTATTGATTAGTTCACATCACAACAGTGGCAGATTAGTGGCAATTCCAAGAAGGCCAGCTGTGAACTGGGGACTCGTTAGTCTCCGCCACGATTCTTGGGAAGAACCGGCCAAAGTTCAAGGGGGCCAAAGTCAGAAGCTCAGGTCTGAGCCTCTGCTCCTCCAGCCGGTCACTCTGTGGTCAGGAGGTGGCCCTTTGTCCTCTTTGAGCGTGGTGGTGAGGGCCACAACTCCGTCGTTCCTGTCCTCCATCAGAATCTCAACCCCCAGATGGCCCTAAGAAATCCAGGGGCAGGAGAAGGAAGGCAGGTTGCAGCCACTTGGCAGGGAACACGAGGGCATGGGAACGTTCGTTTCTTCCTGTGGGTCTGTAGTTGAATATTGTGCTTTAATTTTTTTTTTCTGTGCTGAGAATATATTTATAAAGGTCTGTTTACTCACTGGAGATGTAGATCCAGCTACTTTCCAAGTAGCGGTGACCAATTATGGCTCTTCTGGAATTTCTTATGTACTTAGAAAATCCCAACTGTTATTATCCCACGGAAGAGATATTAATATTGAATATTTAAGTACGCATGTGTTAAGCACACAGCTAAGTACCTTTGAAGCCAGTATCATCACCATCCCTATTTTGTGAATGAGGAAGTATTTTTCTGGGTCTGCAACTATTTTTTTTTTTTAAACTTTCTCTGTCTCGTGCCCAGCACACGTCCTGACTCCCACCTAAGTCTCAGTCACCCACCTCCCCAACGTCAGCTGACCACGAATCAGACACCCACAGTCCCTGCTCCTAGACCCTCATCCTCCATACTGGGGGGAGACATACCTCCAGGAGAAGAACAGCCAGCCAGACAGTAACTATGGCAGCCGCCGGAGAGGCTGGGATTCCAAGTTCAAGGTTGGGACTCCGTCACTTAGGAGGGAGACCTTAGCCCACCTACTTCATTTCCCCAAAGACTCAGCTTCTTCTTGAGAACATGACCCCCCCCCCCCCACTGTCTTGTTGTAAGGACTAAATGAAGTAGAGGCCCTGGGACCTCAGGACACAGGCTGGGACCTTCTAGGGCCCTGCCAGCCATCCAGACAGGCAACCCCCACTGCTATCATTATTTCCCAGCATGCAAAGCTGAGCTCCTTCTCCTGATGCAGAGTGAGCGCTGGGTGAACCAAATTAACCTCGGGACGCTTATTACCTTTACATCGCGATGGCAAGCGTGCAATCTCATCTCTCCAACCCTGCTAATACTTCTGCTTATTATTTTTTCTTAAATAGGGTTAGATTGTTTGCCACGCAACAACAAGGTCAGCACAGCAGACAGACGGGCAGGGAAATCGCCTCTAGCCTCCCGCGCTTGCAGCAGCCCCTGCGGGCCCGGGCTGGCCCTTCTCACCTCCCCTCCGCACTCGGGTTCCCTTTAATTTTCACAGGAGCAGCGCTGGGTCAACCCACCACCGCCTGTGACCTCGCCAACACAACCAGCCCCCAGCGCGGGATCCGAGGTCCGGGGAGTTTCCAGCGCGATTTAGAATAAACGCTCACGTCCACGCTGTGGTCAGCACTGGGCATTCGCCTAACTGATTTGCATATTCAGAACAATATTCTCCAAAGCTTCGGCCCATTGGGGAGTGATTTGCATTCAGGGAGGAAAGGCTAATGCGCCAGTCTTAGCAATTATTGAAACACATCCAGTCGGCACTCTAATAAATTATCTTAACCCAATTACTAGAAACATTGCAAAACATTACTGCGCACCCAAGACCATTCCGCCCAGGAATCTTTATTGGCAGGGTAATTAAAGGCAGGCTAGCTATGGCTTCTGCTCAAATATTTGGGGATGTTTGGTGCCATCTGAGTTAACACTCCCGGATGCTGACAGGAGAGAGATCTGCCTGTTATCCACACCTGTCTTCGCCACTCCTTGCTTTGGAGTTCTCCCCTAACCGGGGTCCCCTCCATCCACCTACAGATTCCTTTCTACCCCGATTCCTCTTGCAGAAGTACTTATATAGGCCCTGTCTGCTCCCCTCCATCCCTTCCTTCTCTATTTAAAGCAAAAGATGGGTGTTTCTGATAGTCCAGAAACTTCCAGAAACTTCCACATTCTTAATAAATTCTACCGACACATGGCAGGCCACGGTATTTTCATTTCAAGGATGAGAAAATTGATGATCCCCAAGAGCACACGAACCTCTAAAGTTCACGTAGGTGGATAAGTGTCAAAGCCAGGATCGCACTCGGGTCTGGTGGTTCCCAGGTCCCTCTTGAATTGTATCTGTCAACTGCCTGCGTGTGTCAGGCACTGTATGAGGTCCTGAGAATAAGTTAATAAGCAAAGCCAGGAAGACTCTCCCCGCCCATGGATCTGGTATCTGCTCCTCAGTGTATGAGTCAGGGTTCATCCCCATCTGCTGATGTAACAAGCAAGCCTGTCAGTTCAATGCAGTAGAACCAACATCTCTCTCTCTCCTTCGTCCCCCATGTCAATGGGCATTGACTGGGACCACGGCAAGTCACACGGGCCCAGCTAACTGAGAGCAGATGGAGAGATACAAAGCTACTAGGGGACTGGAAGCAGAATGTTGGCAATGTGTGGTGGCGAGCACGCCCTCAGCTCCCACCAGAGGGGAGCGAGCTGCTGTCAGAACAGCAGGTAGGAGCCCTGCCATGAATCCACAGCCGGTCGCAGTCCTGGCCCTCGTCCCCCACGCTCCACTTACAAATCCGACACGCGTCGCCAAGTGCCGTCTCTATCAGACCACAGGGACCCCGGGCGTCCGACCCTGCTCTGATCACAGGAAGCAGCGACTCTCCCTCCTTCATAATTAGGCCCGTCCCCACAGCCCCGGCATGCGCCAGGCAGCTGGAGTCCTGAGCCAAGACCTAAGGGTGCAGATGACTCCAGCCTGGAGCCTGGCACAGAAGTGGCCGGGGTGGCTCTGCCCGTTGAATTAACTCTTTAGAATCACGGGAGGTCTGGGTGCCCTCCGCAGCAGTGGGTGTGGTTGTCACCACCTCGTTAAGGACATCGTCTGCCACTTGGTCCCCTCTCTCAAGCCCTAGGCTAAGCTGTATTATCTAATTTAATCTGCACACTGATGCCCACAGCAGCATGTCAACGGGCCTGACGCCCGAGCCCTGGGGCGGCCAGGATGCCACCAGAAGCCCAAAGCAAAACCCCGATTCCCTGGCTCAACAGCTCAGGGGGCCAACGCCGTGGCAAACTGGGGACAGAGATAAGCCAAGTGTCCCAGAGCCCAAGGCAAAACAGACTCAACTCAAATCCAAATCCACCAGCACTGAACGTGAGAAAAGAAAGTGATCTTCAGGTACCTACTATGTGCCAGAACACCAAACAAGGCCACACTATGAGTCCCCCATATTGCACGTGGCCTAAATTCAAGACATCATCTCCTTTAACCTTTCCAGCATCACCACAAGTTGATTATTTTCTGAATGAGAACTCTTAAGTCTCAGAGAGGTTGAGTAAGTTGTCCAAGGCCACACAGCGCGTAAGACGCAGCGCTCCCCCGTGAATGCTGGGCCTCCTGGCTCCGGATGTCCTACTCCTCCACTGTGGGGCTTGCAAAAGAGTCTCCGAGAAAGGCCAGGGAAACCTTCTGGAAGATACTTGTACATACACACGATTGTCTCTGAAATAGTACAGCATCAGCCCAGAAATGGGCTTGGGGTCCTCCTGCAAGCTAACTTGCACCTCCCTCCAGACCAAGACCACTGGCCACAGCAACAGGGAGAAGAGGAGGAAGGAGAAGGGGAGGAGAGAGAAGGAAGCCAGAGGTGGCCACCCTCGCGGCCCTGCCACCGTCAGGAAGCGCTCAGTGAGGCCGAGGCCCAAGTACTTCACATGCGCGGCCTCACAGACCCTCCACACAGAGCCCAAGGGCGGGGGTGCTGTTATCCCCACTCTCGACGAGGTCAGCCACCGCAGGGGAAAGAGCCGGGACTGACCCCACCTGGGCATGGAGTCCCTTCCCTCCACCGCTGCGCAACTGAGGCGCAGCAGGGCCCGACCTAGACCGGGGCTGGAGGGCACACGACCCGGCTTCCTGCCAGAAGTAAAGAAGGAGGGGTGGGCTTGGTCCCTTTCCGAAGAGGGCCCCTGGTCCCCTCTGCCTGGCCACCTCGCCACCTGCCCTGGCCATCCACCCGCGTTCTCTTCCACGGGGTGCGGCCCTCCCGGACTGCCTCCCAGCCTTGCGGAGGGCCACTCCCAGGCCACATGCCCGGCTCCAGGGCACCGACCACCTGCATCACCGCGGGACCCTCTCTGCGGCGCTCCCCAGCGCTCCAGGGAGAGCCTTTAGGCCCAGCCCCACAGTCCCGCCCACGGCCCTCCGGGCCCCTCCCCCGAGGACACGCCCCCAATCTCACGGCCCCCCTGTTTCAGGCTGGGCCTGTCGGGAGCACACCTCAGTCACCCCACGCCCCTGCTCCGTCTCTGTCCCTGGACACGCGCTTCTGACCGCTGCGTCTCAGCCTCCGAGGTGGGAGACACAGGGAGGTGACAGGAGGGACTCTGGCCAACCTGGCCAGCTTGCAGCTTGCGGCCGCCCCCGCACCCACCTGCCCGGGCCCTGTGCACTTTGGGTAATTAAGAACAGATGGCCCTCGCCTCCGCCAAGCCTCATTAACTCCTTAATGCTGCTCTTCTGGAAGCCGGATGGTCGGGAGGAAGAGCCGGCTTTGGAGGTCATCTGATTAAATGGTGCGGGGCGCCGAGGGGCTGCCCACGCCCCCTCCCGGGCCCGCGGCTGCTCCTGTTGCTTGCTCGGGACTGGCGCGGTGGCCAGATGGGCTGGGGAGGGGGCCTGGGTGTGCCTGACGGGGGTGTCGGAGTGAAAAGGCTCAGGAGGCCGGCACCCTCCCGTGGTCCTGCACGGCCGCTTCATTTGGGTCTCAGCGTTATCACCTGCCCAATGGCTGTGGCCATGATACCAAAGTGATTGTCATGCTTTTCTAACAGCGACGATGACAATTCTAGCAGTAATTAGAACGCGGCTGCAAACGGTTCGCGCGCATTGCTCTACCGATCTTCATGACTGCTCTTCCCATTTCACAGATGAGAAAACTGAGGCTCGCAGGAACTGAGTGCCATGCCAAGTTCACCTATCTGGCAAGAGTCCGAGAAGGCTCTGAACCCACAGCCCTCTGAGTCCTGTCAGAATGCTCTTACGAAAATGCCGCACCCCGGGTGGTTTATGAAGAGCTGGAATGTCCTGCCCTCCCGTCTGGAGGCTGGAGAGAGAGGAGTCTCGAGGCACTGGCGGCCTCCGCATCTGGCCAGGGCCCTCTCTTGGTTCCAAAGATGGCACCTTCCTGCCGAGCCCTTGTGTGTAGAAGAGCAAGCCAGCTCCCTGGGGCCTCTTTGATGAAAGCACAAACCCCGAGGCCTCCACCCTCCCGACCTGGTCGCTCCCGGAGGCCTCGCCTCTTACTGGGATTGCACTGAAGGCCAGGCTTCAATGTCAGGAGTTGCGGGGTGGGGGGACACAGCGGCCCCTAGCAACACCATGCTGTCATGCCCCTCCCACCTACCCTACAGAGCTGGCCGGATCTCAGAGGGAAAAGAAGAGGACAGCTGGTGCTCCCTGGTCCTGTCCTCGGGATGCCAAAGAGTCTTTGGCTTCCCAAAAAGAAAGGCTAACTAAACACAGTAAAAACCTTCATGCAGTTGCAACACTTGTACTGGAAGCTGCAGGTTCTTTGCAAAGCTTCCTGGTCCTGTTAAGGAGGGAGGATACGCCCAGGTGGGCATGTTTTGGATGAAATTGATTTAAGGAGGAAACGGAAGCTACTGTGTCCTGGGTCAGGGAAAGAATCCAAGAAACTCAGGTGCCCATGCTTCATGTGAGATCAGTGGGCACATCAGTGAGCTTCGGGTGACCTTCGTAACGCAGGCAGAGCATGTGGGATTCAGCTATGCATACCATACTCGATACACATACCATTAGGGTGGGCAGATGCCAGGGGAATTTGGTGCCACTTGGAGCACTGAAGTGACACATCACTCAGAAATAGTTATCTGGTTATGAAATTTTTAAAATGGTTTTGGAACTGGATGTGGTGGCACACGCCTGTAATCCCAGCTACTCGGGAGGCTGAGGCAGGAGGATCACAAGTTCAAAGCCAGCCTCAGCAACCTTAGCGAGGCCCTGTCTCAAAATAAAATGATTTTGTTAAAGGACTGGGATGTAGCCCAGTGATGGAGCACAGGCCTAGCATTCACAGGGCCCTGGGTCCCATCCCCAGTACCATGAAAAGAACAGGAAAAAGGAAATGCCTCTGAGATAAATCAAAGTTCCTGGGAGGGCCCCAAACTGCTTTCCAGGTGTACAGCTCTGACCCCTGCGCGCTCAGCCCCCGCGCCCCTCCAGCCTTGCCCAGCAAGCCCGTCTCTCCTCTCAAACAAGTGGACGCCCAGCTCGTCGGCTATGGCGTGTAATGACCCCGCGCCGTCTCGTGGATCCTACCCTCTCCTGGCTCCTCAACCCCTCCACTTTGGCCGCGTGGGCTTCCCTGAGGAAGGCGCTGGTCACTTCCCACACTCAGCAACTGTCCCCTTGGCTTAGAGCAGGAACCCCACCACCACTCACCCTTGATCAAACACCCCCTCGGCGAGGCCGTCCTTGGGGCTGCATGGTCTGCCAGGGACAGCTCCCTCAGCTGTGCGCCTCCGAGTCCCCGGAAGCTGTGAAGAGGCAGGTTACCTGCCGAGGGGGTGGGTTAAGGGTCTGGAGCCGAGATTGTCTTGGAATCACTGGGCTTTTATAAAGGGAGGACAGAGAGAGATTGAAGTGCTAAGCTATGGTCTTTGGAGGGGAGGGGATGGGCCAGAGAAGTCCCAAGACCAGGGATTGCAAGCAACCTTCTGAAAATAGAGAAGCCAAGAAAACCCGGTCTCTCCCATGTCTCCAGAGTGAACACAGTCCTGCCGACCCATTTCAAACTTCCACATAATACATTTGGGTTAGTTTAAGTTACCAAATTTGTGGTGATTTATTACAGCAGCAATAGAAAGTGACTAAGTTACAAGGCAAGTTGGTGCCCTCCTGTAATCCTAGCAACTGGGGAGGCTGAGTCAGGAGGATGGCAGGTTGGAGGCCAACCTCAGCAACTTAGAACAAGCCTCAAAATAAAAAAAATAATAATAATAATAAAGAGGACTGGGGATGTGGCTCAGTGGTAAAGCCCTCTGGGTTCAATCCCCATTACAGGGGGCGGGAGACTACTAAGCCACTTAATATAATTGTCATTGCCACCATTTATATACACGTGCCCATTATTTTGCCAAAACACACACACTCCCCCCACCCCTTGCCTTGATTGAGTTTCCGCCGCCACTTACCATCTGACAATCAGAATGAATAATGGATATGGCACCTATCTCCCCCACATCCAGAAACGGAGATGTCACCAAGATGGCAGTGTGTCTAATTTTGGTCATGGCTATAATCCTTGCAGCGAGCTACTGGCCCGGCATTATTGAGCATTCAAATGGACAGGCACTAAGTTGGTTGCCTGCAAACTTTCCTCATCTTAGCACTTATTCATTCTGTTCTTATATTTAGAACAAAAGCCTCCCCCACTCTGGACTTGTTCTCTGCCTTCTTCTTCTCTGCTACATCGTTTTATCACTGCATCTGTGTGCCCCACCAGCGTGCCTAAGAAGCCACGGGGCCAGCGCCACCGCGTCCTATACATCTGAGCCGAGAGTTGTCAGTTTTCCAACCCATCAAGAGCCCTCACATTTTATTTGATTGCAAATATGTCTAATTCCCAGTTCACTGAAGCAGCAGGAAGAAGAAGAAGAAGAAAGCCACTCGAGTCTATGATTTACAAAGCAAATCTGCCTATCAGAAATATGCATCTTCAGAAGACAGTGGGATTCAGTCCGTTTTTAAAAGGGGAAAGAAAGAAACCCCTGGGGCCTCATCCTGTCTGTTGCATTGTTTGCAAGCCTTTTGAAAGCCGTTTGAGGCCAAGGCTAATCATTTTGCTTCAAGGGGCTCATTTCCTGGGGCTGGTGGTCCTTTGGTTGCTGAAGACGAGGCCCAGCAGGCGGGAGAGCAGGCCGTGGCGGAAGAGTTCTTCGTGGGGGAAGAAAGCGTGAAGCCCAGCCCATCTCTCCGGGCTCGCTAATTAGAATTCCAGCAGTACCGGACCTCGTGTCCCTTTGAAATCCTTACAACAGTCGGATGAACAGAGATGTCCCTAAGAGGGAAGGTACAAGGACATATTTAAATCACATTATTTTCACTTTAGATAACCACGTAGAGAAACCCAGAGACGAGACGTTAAATTAGACGAGTTCGGGCTCATCTGTGTAGAGGAAGCGCTCGCTCCTGCTTTGGCATCGCCGGAGTCGTAGATGGCGCCCATCACACCAGGGCATAAAGCAACCCTCCTGGCCTATATCCTCACCCGCGTGGGGACCCTCGAGGTGGGGGCCATGCACCATTCGCCTTTGCATTCCTGGAAGCCATTATCATGCCCCACCCATTCTAGACACTGTGTTAAATGAATAGAGAGATGCCTGGATGAGTAGATGAATGGACAGATTGAAGGACAGATGTCCGTCTCTATGGCGAGGTGGCAGATGGACAGATTGATGGGTCGATGAATGGTGGGGTGGGGGGGTGGGTGAATGTTTGGGTGAATGGATGAATGGATGGACAGACAGTGGGGTGGGTGGATGGATGGATGGTGTGGTGGGCAGGTGGGTGGATGGATACCGGGGGTGGGATGGGTGAATGGATGGATAGATACACAGGAAGGGAGGGGGAGGTTGGTGGATGGATGGGTGGACGAGTGCATGCTTACTTTCTCTCACTGTCCACGTCCCACCATTGAGGAATGTGTCATGGATAGTCTCTAACTTTTCAGCACCAAGAGGACTTCAAACCTAACTTCCCTTCCCCTGGGGCAACATCTTGATTTGGGGGGATTCCATGGTTGAGTCAAATGTTCCATCAACATTTGATTCAAACAAAGGATTCTAAGGATCAAAAGGTTTGCAAACTGCTAAATGTCTAAAACATTTTTGAGCCAATGGACAATGTTTCTTAAGACAACATTAGAACAAAAAGGAATTTTCTTTCAGGACATGGAGAAGGCAGATCCGAGTATCATAGTTCCTATTTATATGGAGGTGACTGGTCACAACCACCCCCTGGGCCTGGACCCTCAACTGTTCTCGGAAGTAAAAGAAGTCACAGAGGAAATTAATAGTGTCTGCACTGGTCACCTACTGCTGCATAACAAATTGCCCCAACTGTATGCCTAAAGAGCAACATGTTTGCTGAGTCAGTTTCTACAGGTGAGGTGTAGCTCCACTGGTCCTCTGACCCTGTCCAGGTATCAGCCAGAACTTCAGTCGCCTCAGGCTCACCTAGGAAAGATCTACTTCCCATCTCTCACGAGATTATTGGCAGATTTGGTTTCTCAGTGGCTCGTGCACTGAGGACCTCAGATCTTCTTCAGGTAGTGGCCAGAGGCAGCCTGAAGTTCTTCTCCCTGAACAGCCCACGGCAGAGCTACCAGCTTCCACCAGAGAGCAAATGAGAAGAACACTGGCAAGATGGGAGCCATCTCGGACGTGACAACCTGTCCCATTTGGTATGTTGTCACCAGAAGCAAACAGGAGGTCCAGCCCACAATTAAGGAGAGGAATTATACAGGGCATGAATACCTGAGGGTGGGGACCATCAGGAGCCCTTTCAGAAGTTCCCCACCCTGCCTCATTAAGCACCCTAGGGGGTGATGTGGGCAAAAGCAAAGGGTAAGATTTGGCCCGAAACCCTTGCTGCTCCGGTCTGAGTTCATCTGCCTTCATGTGCTGAAAGCTTGGTCCCCAGCATAACAGTACAAGGAAGTAGTGAAATCTTTAAAGATGGCGCCTGGTGTGAGTGAGGTGGTTAGGTCAATGAGGACACTGAGATCTCAGGCAAGTTGCTGAACTCCCCTGAGTCCTAGTTTGCTATGGTATGGGGTAGTAAGAGGACTTTCTGGAAAGGAGGTCATGAGAGCTAAATGAGATGATGCTTAAGAACATAAGGCCAAGTGCCTAATAAGTAGTAGTAGGAGCAGCCACCATCATTATTACCAGTAATAGTAAGTGGCAGATCCAAGATTTGAATGCATGTGTCTTAGTCTATTTTGTTTTGCTATAACATAATAACCTGAGACTGGGTGCCGAATAAAGATAAGAGGTTTGGTGGGGCTAATGGTTTTGGAGCCTGAAAAATCCAAGGTTGGTAGCCACATCTGGTGAAGGTCTCATGCTATGCCACAATATGGCAGATGGGGTCACCTAGTGGGAGGGAGTGGGGGAAGCCCAAGACACGGGGTACGCTTGCTCTATAGCAGCACTCTCTCCTGGTAACTGGTCCAGTCCTCTTGGGCCTCACTCAAGTC
Source organism: Tamias sibiricus (assembly GCA_025594165.1). Taxonomy (NCBI): domain Eukaryota; kingdom Metazoa; phylum Chordata; class Mammalia; order Rodentia; family Sciuridae; genus Tamias; species Tamias sibiricus. The sequence goes on along the minus strand of CM046674.1, from coordinate 13,308,641 downwards.
TCCAGGGTTGGGACTTTGTTCAACAAACGTTTCCTGAACACTTCATCTGTGCCGGGCACCGTGCTGGTGCGGATTCTGTTGACGCCATTGTTGTGACTTAGACATGAGGCGTCCCCCAAAAGCTCATGCGTGAGACAGTGCGAGAAGGTTCAGAGCTGAAATGACCGGGCCACGAGAGCCTTAACCTAGTCAGAGCATGGGTCCCTGGTGTGGATTAACCTGGTGGTGACTGCAGGCAGGGGGGATGTGGCTGGGGGTGGTGGGCCACTGGGGGCCTGCCGTTGGGGGTCCTGGTGAGCTGAGCCCTGGGCTGAGCCGATTTCTTTTGCCACACCCTGCCGCCGCCACCACCACGTTCTTCCTCACCCTGGGCTCACAGGAATGGCGTCGACCGTCCGCAGACTGAGACCTCTGAAACGGGGAGCCCAATAAGCTTTTCCTCCTCTAATCGTTCTTGTCGGGTCTTTTGGTAACAGTGGTGAAAAGTCCGAGGCAGCTCTCTGGCTGGGTGCCCATGCCAGCCCCAGGAGTGGGCAGCAGGAAGGGCTTCACGACGTCAGAGTCAGACTCTGTGTTCCCTCCCCAGGCCTTCAGAAGACCTGGGAGGTGGGTGCTTGGGGAGGATGCCCTGGGGGCCCTCCCCCTTTCTCGCGGGGCGTGCAGACCCAGCGCCAGCCTACAGCACCCGAGTTCCTTTGCCAGGGCCTCCCTGGGCTGCCAAAGCCTGCCGTGACCTCCTGCACAGCACGCTGGCCAAGCCTCCCCCAGGAGCTTCCCCCACCAGACAGCCAAGCCCAGCTCGTTCAGCCTCCGGAGAGAAGGCTTAGGTGCGTGCCGTGCCCTGCCTCCCACAGCTGCCCAGAGTGACTGTAGTCGCCTGAAGCGATGGCCGCTTGGAGCAAAGAAGCCGCGGGAAGAAGTTTTGAGACGAACTGGAAACAAACAGCTCTTTATTCTGGCAACTTTTCTCCCTGGCTCTAACTACACCCCGACACGCCGTCCACGCTCCTCTAACCTCCAAAATGGCGCAGACCTCCTCCGCAATCTCGCTCAAGTCCCTCGAGATCTCCGGCCAAGTCTCGCAAGATCCCGGGCCAAGTACGGAAGGCGCCAATGCCCAAACATGTCCAAAGCCAAAGCCCGTAGTCCACCGCAATTTAAGCCATCTCCCCAAACAGGGCTCCTGCATTTCCCCCTTTTTGTTTTAAAAGAGGTAATGCTCTAGGACGTCTATGTGCAACCAACATTCTTACCCGTCATCGGATAATCAAGGCTGTGCCCTTGACTCCTGTCTTAGGTTGATATGTCGGCCACATGAGACTGTCCCGTGCGACTGTGCCTGTCTTAGGTTGTCCCCCTCTGGGGATCTTACCCGTCATTGGCTAACCAGCCATCCAATGGAGCCCTTTAGGATCGACTGTGTATGATGACTAACAGCCGTCCAATTGTGAGGAGATGTTGCGGCTTTAAGGCAACAAGCCTTTTGGTGACGAGCCAAATTGTATAGCATATCAAATTGTTTAAACAAATTATTTGCCCTAAGTTTCATCAAGTAACACACTGAATTCTCTGGACAAATGTCCGCAAGTCATTGTCCCGTAAAGTCCCAAACAATGAAAGATCAAAATGTCCATTTGTGTTATAACACGTTGATGTAGGAGGTCCCATGCATGTAGAGCAGAGGCCACACTGTTGGTGAGGTTGTTTGATGCTTGAGCAGCAGGGATGCTTGTGGTGACCGCGTTCCCTGCAGCTATAGCAGCAACCGTCTTTTTTATATCTAGATAATGCCACCGGCAAATCTTCAAGGCCCGCTACCTAGAAACTCAAGCATCAATTATTAAAGGAAAGGCAGTGTTATTTCAGCACTGAGTGAAGAGTCGAGTTGTCAAACTAAAAAACAGAATTATTAGATTAGAAAATTAAAGTTGATTTCTGCTCATACACATTGTTGTTTGAGCTCACACAAACATAAGTTGTCAAAATATCATATTGAGAACAAAAGAAAGAAAGACTGAGGGTATTTACTGTATTAAAGATAGATTAAAGAAAAGCTAAAGGCACTTTGGAGAAATAATTTGTCAGCTGGAACCCTCAAGTCTCTGTATACACAGCAATTTTTTACCTGTTGAGATAATTGAAATTAATCAGCTATTAAACAAATGAAGTTAATAACAAATGAACAATCTTATGTCAAAACACCAAAATATTAGGTTATATAGCACTAGTCATATTGTTTGCTAAAGAGAAAGTCCCAGGGATAACCTATAATCAAAATTGAAAGTACCTTCATTTATAAAATTATTTACCTAAATTGAATACTCTCAACCTAAAATGAATTAAAGTTATTTGGATCCATATATATATATATATATATATATATATATATATATATTCTTTTTCATAAGCGCTTTGTTCTTTGTGACGTCACACTGGACAGATGAACAAACATACAAACATATATATGTGACGTCACATTAACATGAAATGTAGACAAATGTACAGACATAAAGACATGTATAAAAAAGAAAAAAAAATACAATTGTGTGCACACTAAAGAGAGATCTCCTCATCCCGGCCGGGAGGAAATGACTCTTGAGTTGTGAAACATTTTGAAGGATACTTTTGAGGGAGTCATTCTATATCTTCATCTTGGTCTTCTTGATTTTGTACCTTTTTTATTAATCTTGATTCCTCAACAACTACATCTTGAATCATTTTTGATGTGGTACCTGCTTATATTAATCTAGATGGTATCCATATTGGAGAGGATTCGTGTTTTGGAAAAACACAAACAGATCCTCTCCCCCAAATTAACACTGGATCTGGACCCTTCCATGTACCTGAAAGAACAGATCTCTCCCCCAATTTAACACTCCTTACCAGTAAACCAAGGTTTATGTTGTTGGTGTGGATTCCAATGTCTGTCTCCAGCAGAATAACCATTAGAGTCTAAAGTTAAAAAATTTAAGGTAAACAGGGCAACTGCCAATCTGTCTTTAGGACTTTTCCAATTTCCTTCTTTTTGTTTTAATAACATAATTTTCAGTGTGCGGTTTGCTCTTTCAATAATGCCCTGACCCTGAGGATTGTAATGGGATGCCTGTTTTATGGGATATGTTGAATTTTGCGCAAAACTGTTTGAAAGATGAGGACGTATATGCGGGGCCATTATCTGTTTTAAGCATTTTGGGATGCCCAATGCAGCAAAACCTTGTAAACAATGAGATGTGACATCTTTAACTTTTTCTCCAGAATGTAAGGAAGCAAAAATCATGCCTGAACATGTATCTATGGTTACATGAATAAATCGCAAATTTTTCCAAAGCTTGGCTCATGAGTAACATCCATCTGCCACAAATGATTGGGCATTAATCCTCTAGGGTTAACACCAAAATGAGGATTGGGCAAATGTGTCATACAAGATTTACAATCTTTTACAATTGTTCTGGCTTGCTCTTTTGTGATTTTAAACCTACGTTGCAAGGTGGTGCTGTTGACGTGAAACTGGGAATGAAATAAAGTAGCTTGTTGTAGTGCTGAAAGTATAAATATTGTTTTTGTAAGTTCATCAGCCTTTTTGATTACCTTCATGGAGGGGGCCAGGCAAATTAGTATGTGCTCTAATATGGCCTATGAATAGAGAGGTTCTTTTCTTGCCCACAAAAGTTTTTGTATTTGATAAAACAATTTAAAAGCTGGAGTATGAGGTGCTATTGGTCCTGCTAACTCTAATTTTGGGACGGCTTGTACAATATAGTGGCTATCTGAAAAAATGTTTATGGGCTGGTCTCTAAAATTTTCCAGAGCTCTTACCACAGCTTCCAATTCCACTAGTTGAGCTGATTTGTGTGCAGTTTATGTAAGTCATATTTTCTTTTGTAGTGACTATTGCAGCAGTACCATTTGAGGACCCTCTGTAAATACATTAAATGCCTTAGGAATAGGTTGATTTTTTATTACCTGTGGAAATATAATAGGAGATTAATACAAAAAGATAATATAGGAGACTTAGGAAGGTGATTATCAAAAATTTGCAGAGGTAGAGCATCTAGCTATAGCCCAGTCATTATCGTTGAAGCATAAATATTCAATCTGTGACGATGAATAGGGAGTAATAATAGTAGCAGGGTGAATGCCAAATATTTTAGTAGAAGTTTTAAGTCCTTGAAGAATAAGTTTTAGCCACCATGGAGGTATAAGATTCAATTATACTTTTAGGAGAGACGGGCAAATGTATCCATAATAAAAGGCCCTTGTTGCCAAAATACTCCTGTGGGTGTATATTGTGAAGAAATAATAATCAACATCAGCGGTTGAGTTAAATCAAATCTGTCACAATGAGCTCCTTCAATGGCTTTTTTCTACTAACTTTAAAGCTTTCCTAGCATCTGGAGTCAGTGTTCGCGGTGAGGATGGATCAGGGTCCCCTCGAAGGATATCAAATAAAGGTTTTAATTGGCCAGTAGTGAGGTTTTTAGTGTAGGGCGAAGCCAATTAATGTCACCCAGCAGTTTTTGGAAATCATTGAGGGTGGTTAAATGTTCTTTATTTATTAAAATTTTTGGGGGTCTAACAAAAGTATCCATGATTTTAAATCCTAAATATTAATATGGGAGATCTAGTTTGAACTTTTTCTTCTGCTATATATAATCCGTATTTTTTTAAAATTTTCTACCATGTCACTGAATATATTAAATAAGATTTTTTGATTAGGGTGGGCCCAGTAAAATATCATCCATGTAATGTAGACACATGAGGTTTGGATAGTTATTTTTAATGGGTTGGATAGCCTTGTCCACATATATTTGGCATATGGTGGGGCTATTAGCCATTCCCTGTGGTAAAACCTTCCATTGATATCTCTGATCAGGGCCAATTATTGTTCATAGAAGGAACTGAAAAAGCAAACCTGGGGGCATCCAGAGGATGTAGGGGAATAGAAAAGAAGCAAATCCTTTATATCAAGACTAATAACATGGAAACTTTTTGGAATAGCTACAGGATTCGGAAGTCCAGGTTGAGTAGGGCCTGACTTGCATGGTTTTTATTAATTTGTCTAAGATCATGTAATAATCGCCATTTTCCTGATTTTTTCTTGATCACAAATATGGGGGAATTCCAGGGAGAGGTGGAAGGTTCTATATGTCCTGCTTCTAATTGTTCCTGAACTAGTAGGTGGGCCGCTTGTAATTTCTCTTTAGATAGGGGCCACTGAGGGACCCACACTGGCTTATCAGAAAGCCATGGTATTTTTAAAATTATTTTTCTCAGTGGCCCCGAAGAAAAATGTCTTTTTTCCTATAGATAATGATTTCTTTTAGGGTTACGCTTACCCTGTACTTTTTGATAATGATTTCTTTCAGGGTTAAGACTACCCTGTATATTTTCACATTTAACACCTGCAGGTTTGGTTGCAAGGTGTACTCCCATTTGTTGTAAAATATCTCTTCCCCCATAAAGTAACTGGTAGGTTAGGTAAAACATAAGGCTGAAACGTTCCTTTGATTTGTCCTTCAATCATCCTCCCCATTTTAAAATTACTGCACTTTTTTCTGGGAGGTTATTATATCCCAAGCCTCTTAAACTGGTTGAAGCTTTTTGCAGAGGCCAGTGTTTGGGCCATTGTCGTAAATTAATGATGGAGGAATCAGCTCCAGTATCTATAAGTCCCTCCATTTCTATTCCTTGGATTCTTATTTTACACATAGGCCTCCTAGTACAGTCTCGAACCCAGCAAGCCATGGGACTCGAATCAGTGGAACAAAATCTTGTATTGTTCCCTTTTTGAGGCATACTCATTTTAAATGAATTTATGTAAATTTGGAAGGAGAAGCAGCTGAGCAAATTTTATCTCCTTGATTAACAGAACTTATACTTTGGGGTGAGCTAAGCATTATTTTTATTTCCCCTTTGTAGTCTGAGTTTATTACACCTGGGGTCACTTGCAAACCTAATAAGCTTTGAGGACTTCGCCCGATAATAAGTCCTACAGTCCCTGAGGGAAGAGGTTTACCCCTGACTCCTGTGGGAATCAGTTGAACCCCATTTCAGGTGTTAACACTATTCGGGCATGTGGAACAGAGGTCTAATCCTGCATTTCTTCCTGTTCCTCTGGTGAGGGAGTGGATGGGTAATAGGGGTTGTGTCGGGGAAGCATCTGAATGGATGCTTGAGGATACTCCTCTTCCAATGCCTCGTACATTTGTGGGCCCCGGGGCATTGGGCCCCGTGCCCCGTTTTTTTGAATTCCTGAACAAAGGATTTCCATGGATGTCAAATTTTGAATGGCATTTATTGGGTGCCCATGCCAACCTGCACCTTATTTCTCTTTTGGGATTTTGGCCTGATTGACTATGATAATTTTTCCTGGAATATCCTGATGGGTTGAGTCAGCAGCATCTCTAACAGCTGCTGCAAGGGCTTCACTTCCTGGCAATATTTTATTAGACATATGCTAATTGAACAACTAATGGCATAACTTGATCAACGTCTCCAGCAGTTCTCAAAAGACTCTGGTTACATTAGGTCCTTGAATTACTTTGGACCTACCTTGTAGATCCCCAGGTCCAGTTTTCCATGAAGACCTTTATCTGAGCATATACTCCTGGGGTATAATATTTTTGAACCTGTACGTCTGCGAATGCCCTTCTCCTGTGAGGTTTCTATAATATGGAACACTCTCCAAACCCTGCATCTGTGCTTGTTCTTGGTGATCGCCAAACCAAGTATTGTCCCCCACTTAATGTTGCTTTACATAGAAGCTAAAGGTGTTAAGGGACCCTCAACGTGAAAGGGCTTGGGGTCCCATTACCCCCTTTCTCTGCTGGGGCCATCCTCTCTCCATTTTCATATTCAAATACTGGCGTGCAACGTATCCCAGCACATAAGCGCTCAGCCTACAGCACCACCCATGGGGGAGTGGAGGACATCCTTTTGCCCTTATCTTGGTCCTCCCTGGGCTGCTCAGTAACATCCTGAGTCCGTGAGAGCCTCCTCGGATGCATTTTTGAGCCCGCACGCTGGCCCTAACTGACTCAGCCGAGGCCAAGCTTTCTCACTTTCACCCAAATTCTCCTCACTAATAACTGCAAAGAATTCCCCCTTGTACACCAGCTCTGACAGCCAAGCCCAGCTCGTTCAGCCTCCGTAGTCGCCTGAGATGGCCGCTTGGCTTAGAACTGGAAACAAACAGCTCTGTCCACGCTCCTCTAACCTCCAAAATGGCGCAGACCTCCTCCGCAATCTGCCGTAGTCCACTGCCATCTCCCCAAACAGCTCCTGCAGAGTGACCCCCTTCTGCTTCCGCCAAGGTGGCCGGCTTCATAACACGTCCTTTGTGTCCATCTGTCTATTGGCCTTTCCTGTCTCCTCCCCCATCCCTAAATAAATTTCTTGCATCCACATCCTTATCTTAGCGTCTGCTCCTGAGAAAACCCAAACTAAGATGATACTATTATTATTACCAGCATCATCCCCATTTTCAGATGAGAAAACGGAGGCACAGGACGGTGAGGCAGCTTGTCCAAGGTCACACAGCTGAGAAGCCAGAGTTAGGATTCACGCCTGGGAAGTGTGTTCACAGGGTGCATCGTGATCACATTGTTCTTTCTGATCAAGCTGGGTAAACAGAGTTGAATAGCGGCCTTCTAGTGCAGAAGCTAAGCCAACCACACCAACGCACTGTGGGTAACCAGTGGCCAGGTATGCAAATGGTTCTGTGTATTCCTACAAAGACCTGCCCCATTCTCTAAAGGACACATCAGCTCCCCAGCCCAGCCGGCTCCGTTCCCACTGAAAGATGTGATTACGGAAACCGTGTTAACGGGGTGTGTTATCTGCTGCAAGGATTCTGGTGTGCTTGTAAACCTAAAACCGTAATTGCCAAAGAGAACTCATCTGCCACAAATCAAGCCCCTCTGTATTGACAATTACATCCAGTGTTGCATGGAATTTAATGCCTAAATAATGAAGTCAAAGAACAAAGCTGGGGAGCGAGCATTTGAATATACTTGATTGATTCATTTCTTGCTTCCATTTAATAACCCACTTAGTCGGTGCCGCTTAAGTGCGGCAGACTTAGAAAGAACATAACACACCAGAGAGACAACATTTCACAGATTAATAACCGGATGTGGGTACAAGCTGGAGCCCCCTAATAGCAGCTCAAAATAGGTTATCGTCAGAAATCTGGATTTAATGTTCCAAAATGGGGATTCGTGCTTTTCTTTTCTACGGTTCCATACTTATCACCACAGGCTAATGAAACATAAATCAGAAATCAGAAGCTAATAAATGCAATTCTGGGGGAGTTTTTTTTTTTTTAATTTAATATCTTCCAAGATCGTGATCTTTGTTCAACTTCTCTAATGTTCAAATTACAATGTGTGAATATTAAGCATGTTCGTTTATGACTGAACTCTCCAAAAAGTTAATTGATGAACCCCGCAGCCTGACACGCACGCACCATTTAAAGAAGGGGATGGCCACAGTTCATTTATATCAATTTCTCCAGAATAGAGATAAACCCTCTGAAAGTGCCTATGTGAATAAAGCCACGGGCCTACGGGTCTGGCTGGCTGGAGTGATTCGTGCAGAGGGATAGACAATTAAATGATATTGACTCGGTGTTTAAAGCAATTTTGGCAGGAATGTGGCTTTGAGGAATGTCCTGTTAAGCATCTTTCTTGCAGTTTGGATGAAGAGTGGTCAGCCCAAGAAGAGGCACACTTGCAAGTCAGACAGAGAGAAAATGGGCTTCGTCCCCAGCCCGAGTTCTCTTTGTGAAATAATTTCACAAGGTCTTGTGGGTAAAATGTCCCCCTAATAAATTCAGTGTTAATGTGAGTTAAACTTATCCCTTTTACTCGTTGTGAGATTTAGTATCTTTTGCCCTGTTTACCACCTCATGGCCAAGCCATCAAGCAGAAAGGAGAGCTGCCCTGCGCATTTCCAAGTGGCCAGCCAGCCTGCGGGGACACATGGCTGACTCTATGGGGAACTGGAAGAGGGGAGGCGTTTCCCACAGGGGATGAAGCATCCAAGTCTGGAGAGAATCTGCTCCCTTCTTTCTGTGGGTTATTGACCTTTGCCACGGTATCATTTTTTAAATTTGTTGTCACATTGTGTAGGTAAAGCAAATTCAAAAAAATGGAAATGTAAAACTAGCATTAAGATCTGTGTAAATATAAGAGCAAAATATAATGCAGAGATTAATTTCTCAATACCTGACACATCTATTCCGTTCAAAGGCTTTGACTCTGAGCTCCCTAGCAGTCAAGTCATAAAGGGAAAGTGAATCCATTATGTGCCTGGGTAGAGTGGACATTTCCTAGCTCTGAGCAAGTACTGCTACAAACCTGTATGGTGTCCCCAGGAAGCTGGTGGCCATTCCCTGCACGCGCGCGCGCGCGCACACACACACGTCCCCTGCCACACACACACCTCCAATGAGCACATTCCTTTGCTTGAGGACAAAATGTCTTTGTTCAATTGACCAATGCAGTCCCCCCTCTCTGGGTGGTGGCAGCCCTGTAGCAGTGTCTGCCCTGACATCCTCTCTCCAGAAGGACGCAGCCAAGGAAAACTGCTTGGCACGTAAATGCTGGCTTCGTGTCAGCCTCCATAGATGCTTTCGGCAGGATTGTGTGTAAGAACCTGGATTCAGTCTGAGATTCTTCATGCAGCATTTCCAAGTGGACCATGGGGAGATGGGAGGGACGGCGATCTCGGCAAGAGGACGCGTCTTCAATTCCCTGGGGTAGTGCTTCAGAGCCTCCTAACAGCCAAGATCTGTTCTAAAGGAAATTTAGAGGGAGGAAGGGAGGAAAGGGGAAGAATGGAGAGTGAAGTGGACCAAATTACCCTAGGTGCATGTAAAAACACAACACATTGTGTCCCAATTTCATATATAACTATAACGTAACAATTAAAAAATAAAAAAAAACACAAAGAAGACACATACAGTACAGAAGGGGAATGGGGTGAGGGAAGAAAGAAAGGGCAGGGGTAGCACTGGGGATTGAAATGGAGAAAACCATCTTCTATGCATTTATGGAATATGTCAAAATGAACCTATTATGGATAACTATGATTTAAATGTTTTTAGTTAAAAAAAAAATGAATAGAGGAAAATTAAGGGGGAAAGGTCTAAAGGAGCTCAGACAATGGGGTCCACAAATCCCCAGTGGTGTAGTTAAGGCTGTCCAGCGAGGAGGAGGGGCTCGTGTGCTGCAGCTAATCCTCCAGGTTCTACTTCTGTCCTCGTCCAGGATATCATAGGAGAGATCAGAGATGCTGCAAAGCCTTCCTCTAAGCCCCATTCTGGACAGCGACAGGGCTGCCAAGACGTGAGAGTCTCCTACGGTGGGACAAGAGGGGACAGAGAGGGCTGAGAGGAAGACCATTTCTACCTTCTTTTCTTTCAATAAAAACCTCCTTTTCCTTTTTTTAAGTGCCTTATGTTGAGGGGCTTGATTTAAAGACTCATTCAGATCGGCTCAAGAGCATAGAAACAAGCTATAAATTCTGAAGGCGGCCCAGAAATCATGTGGTTGGTTACACAGAATAGAGGGTAACCTGAGTGGGCCTAGCTAGAGAAGATGCCAGGGTCCAGTCCCTTGGCAGAGGAGAAGGCAAAGAACAGGAGGGATGCGAGTCCTAGAACTTGCAACTTCCGCAATCCTCCATGATCCCCTGACACTGTCAATCTAACCAGAGACAGAGACCCCAGGTTGGAACACTGGGCTGTATTTATGGTGTCACTCAATGGGAGGATTCCTGAGTCCCTGTAGAAATTCCGCCCTCCGGAATGCCCAGGGAGGAGGAGCCGGTTGTCAATATAACCGATCTGGCCATCCAAAAAACAGTATGCAAATCAGGGCTGCACTGATTGGACACAACCTGGAAAGCAGGACAGGGTGCCAACCAATACCGACGCGATAGGGTTTAACCCTTCCATTCTATGCCAAGAACATTTTTTAACTAAGATGTTTAATTCTTTGCGAAGAATGTCTTTACATTCTCAGCTCATTAAGAGGGCAGGAAAGATTTCATCGTGGTCTAACTGATATTCAAACTACAGAAAGCTCGCCTGGGCAAGAGAAAAATCAGGCTGAACAGAAACTAATCCCTCGTTCCCAGAGTGTTATCCATGACCCCTGGTATTATGGTCAACATCTGGAATGAACAAGGAGTAATTGCAGCGGTGCCTTAAGGAGTTTTCAGCTATTTACATATAAATAGTTGTGACCGGACCTGGCCACCAGCAATGGTTAATTTAATTTACTATCCCCTGGCAAAAAGAATAGTCATTGGTTTTCCAGCACTTTTAACCTTGGTAGACCCTTGGGAAATAAAAATTAGATTGAGAGAAAATTACCAGAGCTGGAGAACAGTATAAAAGTGACAGTAACATATATAAACCTCCGGCAGGAGTGGAATAAAGTGGCATATTATTGTTTGTAGGCTCCCAAAGTTCAATATTTCTGGGGTGATTTACACGGGCACTGTTGTCTCACCTCCCTGGAGTAATTCCCGCGGCTCCAGGCCGCCTCTCCCAAGATGCACATCCTTGTTACTGTCACAGAAGGGACGCATTACCTGGCTAAGCAGCCAGAGATGTTTGGACAAAGGGCCATGAGAAAATGGGGCTCCACAAATTAGAATTTAAAGAGGTGATAAGAAATACAGGAAAGATGGACACCACCTCTGCCTCCACAGTTGTGTGTGAGCATGTGTGGGTGTGTAAAGAGCTGTCTAGATCTGCCGTGGCCCCAGCGGTCACTTCCACTTTCTCTTTATAATTCTTTTTTTTTTTTTTTTAGCTTTATAACAATCTTTTTGTTGTTGTTTTTAGATATATATGACAGAAGGGTGTATTTTTAAATTTTTTTTAGTTGTAGATGGACACAGTACCTTTATTTTATTTTATTTTTTAAATGTGTTGCCAGAGATTGAACGCAGGGCCTCACTCATGCTAGGCAAGTGCTCTACCACTTAGCCAAGGTCCGGGCGCCACAAGGGTATATTTTGACATATTATACATACATGGAGTGCAACCCATTCCAGTTAGGATCCCATTCTCGTGGTTGTACATTAATCTCCAGGATATACAAAGAACTCAAAAAACTTCACACACACACACACACACACACACAAAAAAAAAAAAACCCAATCAATAAATGGGCAAAGGAACTGAACAGGCACTTTGCAGGAGAAATACGAATGATCAACAAATATGTGGAAAAAAAAATGTTCACCATCACTAGCAATTAGAGAAATGCAAATTAAAACTACACTGAGATTCTATCTCACTGCAGTCAGAATGGCAATTATCAAAAATACAAGCAACAATCAATGTTGGTGAGGATGTGGGGGAAAGGCACACTCACACATTGCTGGTGGGACTGAAAATGGGTGCCCCCCCCCCACTCTGGAAAGCAGTATGGAGATCCGTCAGAAAACCCGGAATGGAACCGCCGTTTGACCCAGCCACCCCACGTCCTCTGTATAGCTCTGTCCGTGTGCTCTACGTGGGTGCCCAGCTCTGACGGGAGCCCAAGGCTGTGCTCTCAGCCGCCTTGATCATCACCTGAGGCCCCCTACCTGAAACTCCCTACACACACACACACACACACACACACACACACACACACACACCTATACTTCAGCTGTTTCTCTCCCCTGAGCCCTTGCTTTGGAACTCTCCCTTTGCTCACGTGGCCACCCCTCCCCACCTGGCCACCCCTCCCCACCTGGGTTTGGCCTGTCCAGCGATCTGCTCCATGAAACTTAGACCAGGCTTGTCCTTTAGGACTCTTCCCCCATGGCCTCCAGGCCAGGTGAGCACCGTCTTTCACATCAGCCTCCTGTACCGGACACCGACGCCTGCCTCCGTGTATTCCTGCATCGCTCTCTGTTACCTCCAGGACCCACTGTGACACTGCAGTGGCCTTTAAAGAATAGAAGGCGCCGGCCCAGGAAAAGCAGTCAGGATTCAAAACAAGGCGGAGAAGCAGGAGAGTGAGGAGACCCCACCTGACATCTCCTACCGACAGGCTTCCCGGCACAGGCTTCTCCCTCATTGTACTAACCCCATTCTGTCCTTATTCTGTCTGTGTGATAATTTGATGAATGGACACACACATGGCCACGAACAGAGGTGATCGCAGTTTACTTAGGATCGTTTCATTTTGACAAGCCCCGTTGTGAGCAGGAGTCACAGTGTTGGGGTGAGGGATGGCTGGGCTGCTGCAGACAGAGGGTCCAGGGTGCCGCACGGGGCTTCAGGGGGGACGAAGAGACTTGGTGGTTTTCTCGGGTCGCCTGGCGTGGGCGACGGGGTCCAAGCCCACTCCTGCGCTTCTTCTACTAGCAAACCCTGCTTCTCTCAAGGTGTCTCTTGAGTGAGTGCATTTTTCCTTGCAGGCAGTGGGGAGAAGCTCAAAGAGCAGGAGAAGGGAGTAACTGGCGGCTAGATGTTAAAGAAATGGGGCAAATGATCTTGACTGAGAGAGCTGGTGTGCCCAAGGATCCTCTCCGAGTCACAGACGGAGCCATTTCAAACCCATCAGCTTCCTCTCTCCTTCTCCTAGACGTTAAAGTCTCAACTAACCACTCACCAGGTACCGCAGGGCAGAGGGAAGGAGCGTGAGTTTATTTCGATGCAATGATGTCGACACTTGTTAGCATTCATCCTTCAACGGTTTACATGGACTATCTCATTTAAATGTCACAGCAGAGGGGACAGTTGATGCTTTCTCGGTTTTACAGATGAAGAAGGAAGAAGCAGAACAAGACGGTAAGTGGCCCCAGGTCATACATGCAGCCAGGAAGTGTTGGGACCTGGGTTTGGTTCCCCGTCTGTCTTTCTGCCGAGTTTCCCTGTCTCCTAAAAATGGCTGCACGGTTGCTGAAGAAGGCATGGGAGGAATATGCGCATAGATGCGGGGTGGAGGTGGGAGTCAGCACCGCTGGCTCAGAACCGCCTTCCGGAAGCTAACCCTTACCATCCGGAGCCTTGCCTTCCTCCAGAGCGCCACCCCCGTGGGTCTGAGGATCTGCGGGACTTATTCTGACATCACCCCCGCAGGTGTCCGACAGCATGGTTGGGGTGGGCAGGCTCTGGGCCCCGCAGATCCTGGATTGAATCACGGCTCTGACTTACCACCCCAAACAGTTCCACTCTAAATTTCCCTTTAGAAATCATAATCATAAACATAAATTTAACGATTAGTCAAAAGAGGGAGCGGCTCCTCTGAGTCGGGAACAACTGTCGCTGGAGAGTCATGACCCTAACTCTCCTTCGCTGGATTCACAGAGCCCCGGCTACCAGGGCAGAAGAGCTCCGTCTTCTAATTCCCTTAATTCCTAAAAATGAACGGAAAGCCTCTGATGTCTAGGGGACCAATATTAACTTCGTGAAGGAGGCGATGTTGACCTTGGAGATGGCTTTGCGACCTTGGGCAGACGGCTTCACCTCTCTGAGGCTGGAGGTCTGTGGTCTGTAAGACGAGGCTGATGGTCCCCCGCAAGGGCTCATTCCGTGGGTGACGGAAGATAATGTGCGTGACATTTGGAGCTCCGTGCAGGCACAAGGCGGGCATTCAGGAAGAGGGCGTGATGCTGCTGGTGGTGACGTTCATGACAATTGTGACAGTGACAAAGACGAGACCAAGAGGAGAGGATCGTGGGTTGGTGGTGATGCGGTGGCTCTGGCAGTGGTGGGGGTGGGGCCATGATGACCAGGACAAGGGAAGACAGCCATGAGCAGTGACCGTGACGGGACGTGCTTGCTGCTGGTGGTGATGCAGGCGTGGGGTGACACAACAGAGGAGGAAGGAGAGGAAGGAGCAGGAACCAGAGGAGGCGCTCCGGGAGGCAGCAGCCACCACTCGAAGGCGACTGGTCTCACGGGCTGTGCTGGTCAGCTTCGTGTCACCGAGAACGGGACACCCAGTGCGAACAACCTCGAGGAGGGAGGTTTATTTGGGCTCGTGGTTTCAGAGGTGCAGTCCATGGTCGGCCAACTGCACTGCCCTGGGCCAGAGGTGAGGCACAGCATCACAGCGGGAGGGTGTGGCAGAGGGAAGCAGCTCAGGACCTGGCCACCAGGAAGCAGGGACAGCTCCACTCACCATGGAGAAAATGAAGACCCCAACGGCATGTCTCCAGTGACCCACCTCCTTCAGCCACCCCTCCCTGCCTACCGGCACCACGGTACCACCCCGTCAGTCCTTTCCAGGGGGTTCATGCACTGACCAGGGGTGGCCTCTCGTAGTCGGGTCATCTCCCCTCTGAACGTTCCTGCACAATCTCACACACGAGCTTTTGGGGAACACCACATGCCCAGACCACAAAGCACGCCCAGACCTGAGGCGCCCTGCTGTGTCCCTCCACTGAGAAGAGAACGCCCCCGAGGGTCAATGCCAACCGCGTCGACGGACGTGGCCTCGGGGACCTCTCTCAGCTGCTTCCAGCTCACCCTCCCCTCTTCCCAGGGTGAGAAGGGAACTCTGTGTGAGGATCAGTTATCCATGACCCCCGTGTCCAAGGGCCTCCTGGACAGTGGCGCCAACGTCCTGAAGAATGACAAAATACAGGAACGACTGAGACCCTCCTCTCGTTTCTGGGTGGGCTGGGACCAGCCTCGGAGGCCCTGGCCAAATCCCTGCCTTGTATCATCTTTCCTGAAATGGAAATGGAGCCTTGTCACAAGTCACAGTACATCGAGTGGGTGATCAAGATCACGGGCGCAAATGTGCCCTGAGTTCTCTGGAGTGCCCACTATGAGCGTCTTGATTTTTTGATCATTACAAAGTACAGGATCATCCTCCTGGTTTAAAAAGCAGGAATTCCAGCAAGTCACTGAATCTCTCTGAATCTCTCCAGGATGAAATAATGTTTATGTAGTAATTGTTTTCGTCGGCTTTTTCCTTGCTGTGACCAAAAGGCCTGACAACATGAAGGATGAAGTTTATTTGGGGCTCATGGTTTTAGAAGTCTCAGTCTGTAGACGGCTGATCCCACAGCTCTGGGCCCAAGGCGAGGCAGAACATCATGGTGGAAGGGCGTGGGGGAGGAAGGCAGCTCAGGACACGGCCAGCAAGAAGGGGAGAGAGAGAGAGAGAGAGAGAGAGAGAGAGAGAGCGCTCCACTCACCAGGGACAAAATATAAACCCCAAAGTCACGGCCCTGTGACCCACCTCCTCCTCTAGTCACACACTAGCTGCCCACAGTTACCACCCAGCTAATCCACAGCAGTGGACTAATGCACTGACTATGCGGAAGCTCTCGTAATCTATCAGTTCACCTCTGAACCTTCTTGCATGGTCTCACACATAAGCTTTTGGGGGACACCTCATATCTAAACCCCAACAGTAGTGCCAACATTCTCAGAGGGTACCAGGTCTCAATGGAAGTGATCTATAAAAAGGCTTCAATATAAGCTGGGCGCGGTGGCGCACACCTGTGATCCCAGCATGTGGGAGGCTGAGGCTGGAGGATCGCGAGTTCAAAGCCAGCCTCAGCAAGGATGAGGCACTTAGCAACTCAGTGAGACCCTGTCTCTAATAATATACAAAAAAAAAGGGCTGGGGATGTGGCCCAGTGGTCGAATGCCCTGAGTTCAATCTCCGGTACCACAAAAAAAAAAAAAAAAAAAGCATTCAATATAGTATCTCTCTTGCAGTCTGTCTCAGTAACAGCAGATGTTATTGCTATGCAGGACACAAAGATTTCATAAATATTATCATGTGAATCTCCTGCTTAAAACTTTCAATCATTTCCTTGTACCTGTAAGGATAGGTCCAACTACCTTAACATGCCTAGTAAGACCCTTCATAACCTGGCCCCTACCTACCTCTCTCTGCAAATTAAACCTGCCTAAACTGCTTTCATTCCTTCCTGGCCTCAAACTTGCCATGTTTGCTGTAATATTGAGCCTCCTGAAACGCTCAGCCCAGTGCTGGGAGCTGCCTACGCCTCCAGCTCACAGCCCCCCCAGCCTCCCCGATCACAGCACAGTTGGGAATTCCCGGGGGAATTCTGTTTCCTCGATGACTTTGGATGGAGCTGGCCTGCCGGTGGTCCATCCGCACCCCCTAGCATGACACCTGCCACGGGGCAGAGCCCTATCCCTGGAGAAGGGGTCCCACGGTTGCTACGAGCTCGGGCACAGAGAAGCAAGGTTGGGGAGGTGAGAGGAGAGGTGACGGAGGGTGACCCCTGAGCACCTTCACAGACGGACAGGATCAACCCAGGCAAATAAAAAGAGGAAACGCTTTCCAGAAAGAAGGAACGGCACAGACGCAGCACAGAGGCGTGACAGAGCACGGTGCCTTTGGGGACAACTTCCCCTCACTGAACACCACTGAAATCCAGAATTCCAAAGCGGGGTCATGAGATCACACTATCTGTGTGGCAGCAAGATGCACCGGAAGCAGTCGACGGCCACGGAGGCTTCAAAAGCTGAGAACTGATTTGATCTGACTGGCACCTGGGAGTGATGATGGGGACCTATTAACTTTCTTCCATTAATTCCCATTCTTCCTTCCCACCCTCCACCGGTTCCTCTGTCTTCTAAAACATATCATTTCATTCCCTCTGATTTCCCTTTACATGGACTTCCTTGGCCCCCCGGATGTCAGAGGACCGTGAATTACGCCAGGTAGAAGGAACAGCGCCACCTAAGATGGAAGGATCTGAAATTCCATTTGATCAAGGCCCAAAACACTAGTGGGGGCCTTTTCCCGAGAGGGGGCTCTACAAGTGACGTGAAAACAGTGATCATCACGCACAATAACGGTTTCCCTGAGAACACCTGTGTCAAGATCATAACACTCTTCTTTCTTAATGGGGGACATCGTGGTGTTCGGGGGACTTCTGACCTCACCTCCTTCTGGTCCTCAGAAAACCCTGCTGAACAGCGGGATTGATGAACTGGGGCTGAGACTAGGCTGTCGAACTTGAAGTCCTAGACTTCTTTAGGGATTAAAGTTAGGGTTTGGGGTTAGGCTTGAGAGTTTAGGTCAGGGTCCAGGTTAATGCTCAGGTTAGGCTAGGACTCATGTTAGGGTAGGAGTAAAATTGGGGAAATTTCCAGGATAGGGGAATGGGATTGAAGGGTAGTTGAGATTCTGATACTCATATGCACACACCCATACACCAAACCCATATTTTATGTATGTTTTTCCTATTGAATTTCACTTGAAATAATAATAGAAGGAAATTAACCTCCCCTGACTTGTAAACAAGGTTTGAAAATCAGCAATGGAAAGAAACTCCCAAGCCCTGTGTCCGATTCAAAGCCTGACACCACAGTCCATTTTTCGCCAGCTCGGTCGTCTCGTGAATAAAAGCATCGAAATCCCCATAGATGTGAGGCCTATGGAGCGGAAGTGGCCCCCCGGGGTGGCAAAAGCTGCCCCATGACATGGAGTGGGGGCGAGGTCAACGACCTTGCAGTCTGTACGACCTTCCTTCCGGGACAGCAGGGGTAGGAGTGGAAACAGGACCCACGCTGCCCACCTCGTGCTGTAGAGAAAGTCAGGAAAATACTGCACATAGCAGTCAAAAGCGTTTGGCTGCAAGAAACCTAATGCACGTTGCTTACACAACCACAAAAAAAAGAATTTATTGCTTTGCGTAAACCAAGATACCAGAGGAGGTTGGCTTCAGGTTTGGTGTTAGGCAGTTAGAAAAGCCAATGACAGGTGCCTGGACCCAAAAGCCATGGGATGAAACCAAGAATCTTAGGGACAGCTAGGAACAAATAACAGGTCGTGCACGGTAAGTAAACCTGGAGAAATTCCTGAGACTGAAAACTCTCTACTAATGCAGGGTTTGGCAAAATGGAAAGAGTCCTGTAGTACTACTATTTTAGGCTTTAGACACTACATACAGAGTCTATCACAGCTACTCAACTCGGTTGCTTTAGAACACAGGGAGTCATAGTTCATCTACAAAGGTTGTGGCTAGGTTCTAATAGCATTTTATATAAATAGCAACAAACCTATTATGACTTGGACCTTTAATGTCCCCTGAAAAGTTCATGGGTCAGGCAATGCAGGAATGCTCAGGGGTGAGATGATTAGATCATGAGACCTGCAGCCTCACCTGTGGATTGATCCATTTGATGGATTAATAAATTGGATGGACTCCTGGGTGGTAACTGCAGGCAGGTGGAGCGTGGCTGGAGGAGGTCACTGGGCGTGGGGCCTGGACTCCGCCTGTCCGTGAACCTCCCCTCCCACCCACCCTCTGCTTCCCGTGAGCCGTGAGCTTCGGCAACACCCCCTTCCACCATCAGGCCCAGAGACAGGGCGGTTGGCAGGCCGTGGACTGAGCCTCTGAAACGTGAGCCCCAAATAAACATTTCCTCAATCTAATTTGTCTTCTGAGGTATTTTGGTCACAGAGGTGAAAAGACGGTTAACACCAAACTGGAACTGACCCCGGGGCCATGTTTTATGACCCATGCACTAGAGTATTCGAGGTCACGTTTTGGGAGCCACTACAAGAGGACTGTCTTCTACGAATTGAACCAACATAGATGTGTAAAATGGAGGTACTGGAGAGCAAGATCGGGTCAATAACATTATTTTTTTAAAAATCCCTGAATCCAGCCAAACCTGAAACTAACACCCTCTGTTATTTTCATTTATGCAAAGCAATAAATTCTTTCTTGTGGTCGTTTAAGCAACGTGCATTAGGTTCCTGGCAACCAAAGGCTTTTGATTGATAGGTGCGAGGGGTAGGCACCAGGCCTCACCTCCAAACCTCCCGACTCCCATTCTAGTGGGTTCATTTCAACACACATCAGACAGAAAAGGTGCCCCGGTTGAGATGACTTTTGTTCTGGCCAAAGAACAACGTTGCCACCGTAGACTTGGATTTTGCTTCCAGAAACTCCTGCGTCTTGAGATGTTATTAAAGGAGCGCGTATGCCGGGGAGACGCCGCCGCGGATGTGGAAAGTCAACAGAGCAGCCCTGGAGGGCCCGATGGCGTCCAGACAGCTGTGACTTGATAGAGACACTCCATTTGGCAGGACCAGGGAGAGCCTGGCACGCCAGCATCAATTAGCAGCCTCTTTGGAGCCAGGGTGATTAGAACATGTCCCTGCCATCAAGCCTCACACAGCCACTACAAATAACGGCCATCCAGTCTCCGTCATGACACGCAGACACGCTTTACACGATTTTAAAAGAGCAGAGCAGAACCCTCTGGAACGCTTGCACAGTGCTGAAGGGACTACGGATTGGAACAAATTCTCCAGAAAGCAACCTTGCACTAGGTATGAAAGATCTTTAAAACAAAAATTTTTTTAAAACCCTGATGATGTTTGATTCCAGAGTCATCCTCCTCCCCCGTAGAAATCCACCCTGAGCCGATATTGGAAACACAAACACAGATTTCGGCACAAGATGTTCATCACACCATTATTTTATAGTAGCAATAAAAGGGGGGGGGTATAAAGCACCCCAATGCCAAAGGGAGTGAATTAATAAACTATGCTGTGGCACACGCCCACGGAATGGAAAGAATGACAGCCATCAGAATTTGACTAGGAGGCATCTTAAAGGACAGGGTCACTTCACCTTCCGTGGTAGGTGAGACAGCAAGATGGAAATTTATCCGTGACGAAAGTCACCAAATACACGGTGCAAGTTTTCACCCTTGCCTTGGATTGTGGTGACGAAATGTTTGAGTTGGGGGAAAGGGCCCCCCTCCTTGCGGGTTTACTGGCATCGGGCCAATTGTCTGGGGCTAAAGAAGAAGCAGGACGGAGGCAGAAGAGTCCCTGAGAAAATGAAGACCATCAAAGAGGCGCTGCGATGTGACGGTGCCCAGCCCCCTGTCCTGGTGGTCTTGGACTCCCCGGAGGAGTTCTAGGTGGGATTTGGAAGACCGGAAGTGCTGCTTCTTCAGGGAGCCCGGCCCCCACCCCAGGGGAGGTCGAAGCCTGCTGCCCGCGCTCTTGGACCCCTCGGCATCTCTCCTTAAACCACACAAGCGAGATCACCGTTCTCGTTCTCTATTTAGGGGCGAGGAGATTCTGTCTCATCAGCCCTGCATTATCAGGCAGGGTCCCCACTGTAGATAGCGTGCGGTTAGTTAAACCTCAACATGAGTCCATTCAGATAAAGCCAAATCTTGGACATCCATTTCTCAGTCCCACGAGCCACAGTGTGAGTGCTCAGTAGCCACGCCGTGGACAGGGCAGACCCCCGCCCGTGCACCCGTGGCAGTGTGAGCGGGCGGGACAGGCTCCGTGGGGTCCTGGGAGCGTGACCCCCAGCTCCTAGCACAAATGCCTGGCGGGTTACAGCGGGTGAACGCGGGAGCTGAGTGAGTGCAGTCAGGGGTTCACGTAGAGGGGGGCTTCCGTGTAGCAAGAGAAAGAAAAGCTCTTACACACTCACACACAAATACCCAGCACCGTCGAGATCCAGCTATGAACGCACTTGGTAAAGAGAAGCACAGCCAGCGACGACGGAGCTCTGAATTCCAAGTAGCATCTACACAGCGAGGACATTGGTCAGGACCCAAATCAGATCCACTTTCCCAGGATCAGAGCTGAACCGGAAGCCCGACACCCCCCATCACTGGGGCCAGGGCACCTGGCGTGACAGATCTGAGCAACTGTCATGCTTGGTATTTTTTTTTTTTTTTCTTGACAGCTAGAAGATCAACAGTTTGAAATCCTGGCCCTGTGTGGACATGAGTGTACTGAACTTCGGGGCTCTGGAAGACACGTGCTCTGTGACCTCGGTATACCCCTTGTCCCCTCCCCGCAAGGGACAGTGAAGGGCAAAAATCACACCGGAGACAACCGTGCAGCCAAGAGATTTATTCACCAGCCTTTATGAAGAAGTATGGGGAGAGAGGAGTCAGGGAGAGGGGAGTGTGCAAGCTCTGGTGGGAGAGAGGAGTCAGGGAGAGGGGAGTGTGTGAGCTCTGAATGGAAGGTGGGTGCCCGGTCGTGCTGGCTGTGGTCTCTGGAGCTGTTGGCTGGGGCAGCTGCCGTCGGGCTGGAGACGGTGAGTCTGGAGCTGTTGCAGTGGCTGCCTCCTCTCAGCAGGGAGGAGCTGTTGTGTCTGAGCTCTGGGCAGACAGGAGCTTTAAGTAGGGATTTCTGGTGGGGGGTGTACCAGAGCGACCTCTAATGCTATTGGCTCTTTGCCCAGGGAATAGGGCAACCTTTAAGCTGATTGGCTCCTGCCTTTGGAACAGAGCGACCTTTAAGCTGATTGGCTCCTGCCTGGGGAACAGAGTGACCTTTAAGCTGATTGGCTCCTGCCCAGGGAAAATGAAACCAGGTTGCTTCTCATGGAAATTCCCATGGGGGTGGTGGCCTATCCGCCCAAGCCTATCTATCAGACAGCAATTCAGGAACTACAGTGTTAGACTCCATGAAATCGTACTCTAACCCACATCTTGCCTAGAAGAGGGCTCATATACACGCTGAACTAACAAATAATTCTTGGTCGTGAAGGGCTACGTCACTCATTCATTCAACAGATATTTATTGAGCATTTAGTGGATGTGAGGCACTATTCTAGGCTCCTGGAGAGATAGACCTGTGAATAATGCTAATGCATCTGCCTTCACAGAGCTGGTCGCCAGCCCTGGACGAGTGTTAGCATCACCAGGAGAGCTTTGAAGAGTCCCATTTCTTAGCCCGCACCTCCCAAAAACTCCGCCGTCCAAGGTGAGGACAAGGATTTCTTCGTGAAGTTTCCCAGGTGAGACCGGAAGTTGGTCCCCTCGGTAGTCACCTGAGAACTGCTTGTCTAATCCAGTGGTTCTCCAAGAGAGGCCCCAGGACCAGCAGTAGTGGCGTCACCTGGAACCTGTCACACATTCAGCTTCTCAATCTCCCCCCGGATGTGCAGAACCCGACCCTCTTGGGGGTAGTGTCCAGCGAGCTGTGTGTTCCTCAGCTCCAGAGTTGCGTCTGACACTTGCTCAAGTCTGGGAACCTCCACCCTCAGCAAAGTCATCTGGAGAGGGGAGCTTAGTCTTGCTCTCCGTCTTTTCCCAGGGCCCATCCACCAGGTCACCACCCCAGAGAGGCACCAGGTGAGCAGCTGGCCAGGGGGTGCCTGAGGGCCACTCGGGCTTCAGAGTCTCTCCCCGGGCCTCTCAGGGTGCTGCCTCGCTTACCTGGGCTCCTTGCCCGGCCAGCCCCACCTGAAGGGCAAAACATCACACCGGGGACAGCCGTGCAGCCAAGAGATTTATTCAACAGCCTTCATGGCTGGTAGCAAAACCAGAGAAGAGGTGCTCTGGTCGAAGGTCAAAGAGGTGCTGGGAGAGGGGAGTCAGGGAGAGGGGAGTGTGCAGGCTCTGGACAGAAGGTGGGTGCTTGGTCGCACCGGCTGGGATCTCTGGAGCTATCAGCTAAAGCAGCTGCTGTCTGGCTGGAGGCTGGAGCTGTCAGCTGGGAGCGGCCGTCGGCTGGAGGCGATGGGTCTGGAGCTGTTGCAGTGGCTTCCTCCTCTCCGCAGGGTCGAGCTGATATGTCTGAGTGGCTTCCTCCTCTCAGCAGCAACAAGCTGATGTTGTGTGTCTCTGTGTGTCTGTCTGAGCCTCTCGAACAGGGCCCTATATAGGGATTTCTGGTGGGAGGGGCACCAGAGCAACCCCAACGCCATTGGCTCTTTGCCCCTAGAACAGGGCGACCTTTAAGCCTATTGGCTCTTGCCCGGGGAAAAGAAACATCCTGCCCGGGGAAGAAACATCCTGCCCAGAGAATGAAACAAGGTTGCTTCTCTCAGGATGTGGAAAGCTCTGGGGGGGGGGGGGTGGAGGGTAGCCCATCTATCACCACCTCCCTTCCCCTGCTGCACTGAGCCCCGCAGGGACACCTTCCCGTGGGAAACGGCAGGTGCAGGTGGCCCCATCATCATCTGCTATCCTGGTCCCCACAGGGCTGTTCAGGAAGGGACCCAGCAACAGAGAGAGGCAGGACCCAGAGGGCAAACCCAGAGACCCTCATGTCACACACGGCGCAGGAAAACACCCTCCCTGTCACGATAAGATGTCACAACCCCACGCTGTGCACCGTGTTGCGCGCACGCCTCTGCACCATCACACGTCCCGGTCGTCCCCAGGTGGGTCGGCCTGTCGACGGCACCCGGGGGTGTTAAAAAATCCCAGTGCCTGGCGGGGGGCTCACCCAGGAAACCCAGGCTCGCCGGAGGTGGAGGGGGGGGAGCGTGGTGTGAAGACCCCCGAGGGACTCCAGGGAGCAGCCTCGACTGAGAATCGCGGCTGACACCAGGGTCCTACGATGGACAGAGGGAGAAGGAGGTCGGTCTCTGCTTGCTTCAGGAAGGAAGGGACAAGAGGGATGAAAGCGGGGATTTCCCAAAGGCCCCGGGCACCGGGACGCTGATTGCCTACCCCCCCCCCCCCCAGGTGTTTCCTGCACGCGTCTTGTTGGTGCCGCTAGTGAGAGACCACTGGGCAGACACGTGGTCAGGAACCTTGGGCTGATTGGCACAGCGCAAGAGGGGGTGGCACCCTGTGACGCTGAGCAGGGACTGACCGGGCGGGGCCTGTGCCACGTGGTCAGGAGCCGGGCCCTGCTCTGGATGCGAGGTGTCGACAGGGGGACGACTCTGACGGGCTGTCTCCGTGGCTCTTGCAAAGCAGGGCGAAACCCACGATCAACAAAGCCGCAGACGTCACTCAGGGCCTTCAGGTTTGGACGAGTGCAGCAAGGCCTTGTGGCTGTCTTGCGAGTAAATGTGCCTCCTGCTTCCACCAGGTGAGGCATTGCACCTTTTCAATTTCCTCTGTAACACCTCACAGCAGGCAGGGGCTACAGACAAGGGCGCCTTCCTAGTGTGAAAGCTTCCTTAGGTTTAGATTTAGTATCGCGAGACCCGTCGCTAGTTCCCACTTTCGACTTGCTCAGTGCGCAACCTGGGCCAATGACTCAACTTCTCTGAATCTCAGGTGGGGATGCCAGTCCCCCGCCGAGCTCACTAGATTTCTGGAGGCAATAAAAGGAGGCAACTCTACAACCATAAGGATTGGACAAAGCAGCAGATTCTCAAAAAATACAGTAAATGGAGTGGCGAGGTGATCGGTTTGACTATTTCGGTCAAGGGGAACAAAGCACATTAGGTTAAGGGACCCTCTCAAAACTCCAAAGTAGGTGCAGAAAGACGTGCCACAGGTGGAAGTCTCATCCCCCAGGTGACTTTTCCACTCTTGGAAACAGCATTCGAGGGTAGGATTTGCTTAGAAAGCCCGTCTCTCATATTTTCTGAGCATTTACTATGTGCTAGGCGTTGCAGTACAGATGGGGGGGATGCACAACTTCTAACCAAAGATACACCGAGTTTATTGGAAGAAAGAGACTTAAACAAAACAAATGCCAGTTTGCATACCTAACAGCAAGTACAGCCCAGCCCCGAGCAGGGAGGAGTTAATTCTGTCAAGGATGGGGAGGAAGCTGGGAATATCAGGGAAGACCACGCAAGGAAAGAGTAATGTTTCAACTAGGGTTCTGAAGGATGCGTAGGAGCTCTCCAGGCTGATAAATGAGGAAGTGTTAGGGGAATGTGATCCCTAGCACAGGGGGCAACGGGTGCCAAGATATAAAAGCATGCAATATCCCGATATCTCCTGGGATCTTGAAACCCCATCCCAAAGTCAATCATAACAAGGGGTTTAAGATACCAAGTGAACCATTAGTGTGTTTGGTTTTTTTGTTTGTTTGTTTTTGGGTTTTTTTTTGGGGGGGGGGTACCAGGGATTGAACTAAGGGCACTTGACCACTGGGCCCCATCCCCAGCCCTTTTATGTATTTATTAGAGACAGGGTCTCACTGAGTTGCCAAGTGCCTCGCCATTGCTGAGGCTGGCTTTGAACTCGTGATCCTCCTGCCTCAGCCTCCCAAGTGCTGGGATTACAGGCGTGCGCCACCATGCCTGGCCTATTAGTGTTTGTTTGTTTTTTTATAAATCATGAAAGTAATAAATAAACACTGGAGCTGTTATTATCAGATGTTTTAGCCACTGTGATAGACCTCCAGCCATACGGAAGCAGTACTTAATGTATAGTCTACATTTCTTTGTAGTTGTAGTTACACTGTTTTTGGTCTTGTTTCTTATTTACAACTCTGGAATTAATTTTATGGCTAATTGGCTCCAATGCTTAAAACAAAGTTTTATAAACAACTACTGCATCAATATTGAGTGTTCTACTTTTTTTTTTTTTTTTTTTTTTTTTTGGTACCGGGGATTGAACTCAGCGGCACTAGACCACTGGGCCACATCCCCAGCCCTTTTTTGTATTTTATTAGAGACAGGGTTCACTGAGTTGCTAAGTGCCTCGCCATTGCTGAGGCTGGCTTTGAACTCGCGATCCTCCTGCCTCAGCCTCCCAAAGTGCTGGGATTACAGGCGTGCGCCACCCGCGCCCGGCTGTTCTAGCCCTTAGTTAGCTGCTGTCTGTCTTCAGTTTACTCAGGAAAAGCGGGACCCAAGGGCACAAGGAGATTCCCTCCCCAGACTCTTCTGGGTTTAGTTAGTTAGTTTTAAGATTACAGGCCACCAGAGAGCCCCGGGCCCTTCCCCAGACTTTGCCCTCTTAGCAGAAACTCAGAAGTTAATTTAAGGGCAGCTGTCAAGAGCTCGGGGCTTCACAGACCGTGTGAGTGAGCCTCCCCTGCGTCACCAAAACTGAAAGTGATCTATTTGGCCAAATGGACTGGCCAGAGAGGGCTTCCTTGAGGGAGGCTCTTAGGACATGCTACCTATGCTGCAGAGAAGTGGGCACCCTTCTGAGTGGCTACTCCCTGCAGCTCCCCTAGGGTGGGTCCACTCCATAAATAACCACTGCAGCTACCCCATATGTCAGCTGTGTCCAGGGGCAGCTGGCCCAGAGACAAGGAGATCCCCGCAGGGGGAGCCCTGCTCACTGACAGAATGCTCTCCTAGGTGACTGAGGGAATGAACAAAATGCAGATGCCATGACACATACCCAGAGGCGGCTCTGGACAATTCAGTCTGCTATGACAATCTGCTAAGCACCAGAGATTTATTTCTCACAATTCTGGAGGCTCAAGGTACCAGCATGGTCAGGTTCTGCCAAGGACACTCTCAGGGGTGCAGGCAGCCAACAGCCTGCTGTACCCGCCTTGGTGGGAAGACAGCACTGATACCATTCGGGAGGGCCCCACCCCCAGGCACTGATACCATTCGGGAGGGTCCTATCCTCATAACCTCATCTAAGCCAAATCACCTCCCATCACCCACCTCCAATACCATCACATTGGGAGTTAGGATGCCAACCTGTGGATTTGAGGGGAACACACACATTCAGTCCAGTGCAGAGGCCCGATGAAACTGTTCCATGAAATGGGAACATGGCGGGGGGAAAGCATGTCCTGAAATAATCTATTATACACATGATTGAAATGGTCACATGATCTAAATAAATCAAATTATAGAGACTTGACTTTCTCATCCGCATCTCTAGAAGTGTATATATCCACATTGATAAAGAGAAAGAAAAAGCATTTAACCAACTCCATGAGAAAACGAGAGTCAACGTGCAGTCAGGGCCGTGGGCGAGTTAGTACTGAGGGCTGTGGGACAGACCCAAGGAGGCCTGGTCAGGAGGGGCAAGGGGCATTGGGGAGGCCGTGTCCACTGCCCCATCCTCAGTGCCACCTACGAGGGGCACTTGGCACCCGAGCTGCGTCCACTCCTGGTCTGACCTCCCTGCCCCTCTCTACCTCCTTCACTCTGCCCTGGACACCCCCAGGTGCCGACCTCACTTCCTGTTCTGCCGTCCATCCCTCTTCTCTCTTTAAGACTTAGACTTAAAATTCCTTTCCGAATCTTTCATTTTTTTTTTTTTTTTTTTTACTTTTTACAGTGGCATTCCCTAAGGTATGATTTATATACAGTAAAATATATCCATTTTAGCTAGCCGCGGTGGCGCACGCCTGTAATCCCAGCACTTGGGAGGCTGAGGCAGGAGGATCGCAAGTTCAAAGCCAGCCTCAGCAATGGCGAGGCACTTAACAACTCAGTGAGACCCTGTCTCTAATAAAATACAAAAAAGGGCTGGGGATGGGGCCTAGTGGTCGAGTGCCCCTGAGTTCAATCCCCGGTACCAAAAAAATATGTGTGTGTGTGTGTGTGTGTGTGTGTGTGTGTGTGTGTATCTCCATTTTAAAGTAGAGGTCAATGAATGTCGACATATAAAAAATCTTATAATCACTGCTCTAATACAAGCCCCAAGTGAGTGGCCATATGGCCATATTCCTGCGTCATTAGTCCTTCTCGGCACCACAGACTAGCTTAGCTGTCTTGTTCTAGAAAGTTCCATGGATGGGCTCTTGCAGTGGTGCTCTCCGTGTCTGACTTCCCTGGGTCGGGGTGAAGTTCCTGAGACCCGCCCACGCCCCGTCGTGGTGTCTCCCGGCAGGTGGCGCACCCCTGTGGCTGAGGGCTATTTCCTTGTACGGATGCACCGGTCAGTGGTTCATCCCCACTCCGGAAGACACTGGGGTTTCTCCAGTCTTGGAGTGTCGCAAATACAGTGACTGTTAACATACAACGGTCTGTGCTGCTTTTGTTCAGTGTTGGAAAAGGGTGACTTCATGAATGTGTCCCATTGTCTGACACATCTGGCGGGCACATGCGGTGTCCATGCCCAGGACTCTTGAGTGCTCATCAACAAATTTGCTCCGGCCTCCTGTAGGGCACAGTCCCCATCCTCTTCCAGAATGTGCTGTTTGACCCAACCCAAAGACCTTTCTGCCCCAGAAAAGCATCCCACCAGCCACACCCCTGCTAGGAGAAGGAAATCAGAGACATATAAATCAGACTTGAATGACCAGGTTCTAGTTTGATTTTGCATCATCACTGTGAGCAAAACACCTGACAAGAACAACTGAGAGGAGGAAAAGTCTACCTGGGGCTCACCGTTTCAGAGGTCTCAGCCCACAGAATGCAATTCCCCAGCTCTGGGCCCAAGGTGAGGCAGTATATCATGGCGGAAGGGCCCAGCAGAGGGACAGCTGCTACGCTCCTGATGGGGTCAGGAAGCAGAGAAAAGGAGAGAGAGAGGGAAGGAGAGAAGGGGTCTCAGGGGAGATGCAGCCTCCCGGGGCACACCCCCAGGGACCCACCTCCTCAGTCGGGACCCACCTGCCTACAGTCACCACCCAGTGACTCCATTCACATCAGGAGGGACCACTATGTCGTAGCTCTCACAGTCCAGTCACTGCACCTCTGCAGAGTGCTGCAGTAACAGGTGATTTGGGGGACACCGGTTAACACTAGAAGTCACACGGATGTCGCCTATCCTGGACAGTGTTCGTGCAAAAAGACCAGGAGGAACGCCGGCTTCACAGATCAGCTCAGCGCTTGATGCAGGACCGGGGTTTCCCACAGGAGCAGGGGATGCAGGGACCGAACGATGCCGTGGTGGGACCCACTTTCCTGGTGGAAAATGAGCCCCCGAACAAAGAAAGGGCCTGGGCTTCTATCGGATATTCTGAGAGGTGGGCTAGTGAGCGTACCAGTTTTCTTGGGGCACCCAGGAATTTGCGGTTTGTTTGTCAATCCTTGAAGGAGTCAGGTTTAGTGCTTAGGGACTTGGGGTTTGTTTTATGGGGTGTAATGGGAGGGAGTCTGGGGTCAGTGGTCAGTTTCTGGAATTTATTGTCCTGGACCTGATGGAGGGCCTGGGGTCCGTGGTTGGTACCTGGGAAGGATTTGTTTGCAGAAGGGTTAATGCTTCGGCCTCTTCCCAGAGACTGCCTCTCCAGGTTTGGTGGACACCTCCCTTTGCCTCAGGGTGTGTTTTATCACTGGTAAAGAATTGGATTGGGAAAAGATCAAGCTCTCAACGTACGGCTTCCTTCTCACTCCCCTTTTCCCGGGTCTCGCTACAGTCCGGGTTTGTCATCTTCCCTATCTCAAAGACAGGATGCACACTGAGAAGCCCACCTAGAGGGTCCGTCGATAAACCCCTGACCTGTACTCCCCACAACTACCCAGGTCGTGAAAAGCAAGGGAAGACGGAGAAATGCCACAGGAGAGAGGAGCGTCAGGAGTCGTGACATCTCCGAATCGTGTGCTGTGCTGGGTGAGGTCCTGGATCAGACAAAGAAAAAAAGGCAGGAATGGGGGGAAAAAAATGGATGAAATCTGCACAAAATTCGAAATTTGCTAAGTGCACTGTGCTGATGGAAGGTGCTCACCACGGAAGAATCTGGAACGGTGTCTGTACTCTCTTGGCAGCTTTCCTGCAAATATAGAATTATTCCACAATAACAAACAAGTCTTCAAGACGTCGCACGCTATCATTCCCCACGCGGGAAAGAAAGCCAACAGAGACGACCCCCGGCTGCGGCCACTGCCCCGAGCCTGCTCGGCCACCCCTCCACCTGCACCTCCGGAGAGGGGCAGGGGGCCCCCCATCTGTTTGCACTTCTCCTTCACTCTCTTCACCTCCTCTTTGTCTCGATCTGCCTGGGATCTGTGATCAGTCCACTGCTGCCCTGTTCAGATAGCCGGGAATCCTGAGGGTGGCTCTTCCCACAGGTTGGCCAATAAACGCCCCCACAGCAAAGGCGGAGAGGTTCGTTTGAGCCTCTGAGATGTGCTCACGTCCGACCCCAGCCAGCCCGGGGAGGAGCGAGCAGAGGGGAGCAGGCACCCCCCAGAGCTCTTGGGGCTGCCAAGACGGCACCCGGTCCCCTGCGATTCCCGTCATCTCTCCTCCGCCAGGAAGCGGGGCGCCACAGTGTGGGCGCGGTGGACGTTTCACCAACCCTGCCCCCAGCTCTGTAGCTTTATTTCCTGAGGTTAACGATCTAAATAAATCGGCCCTGTCTCGCCTCTGCTAAGCTGCTTGAAAAATGATGTTTCACAGTCAACATAGATCAGATGGGTACTTCCTTCCTTTGAAAGTTATCCTCAGTAGAAATTCTCACTCTACCTAATGAACCAATATTAGTTTAACTACATGTTGTTAATTAAAAGCAGAGTTTTATGCAGGCTTTTTTCCCTTGGGGGTGGGAGGAAAAGAAGAATATTGTACTTCAAAGTTCGTGAAACAGAATAGTACTCCCAGAATTTACAAGCCTCTCTTAATGGAACTGGAGAAATATCTTTTAAGGGTGTCCTACTCTTGGGGACCTCATTCTCCTTCCAATCAAGATCTGACCACAGATAACTCAATGCCCTGGGTCATTTAGATCTCCTGTGTGCCAGAAGACCTTTGTCCTAGGTTCTCAATCTTCCTTCCGCTCCAGGCTGTTGTCCTGGTGAGTCAACAGGACTTGTGTGCATAAGGAAACCAAAGCCACCTTCTTGGGCCATTCCAGCCAAAGATTTAAAGAAGCGCCTTCCCTTGGGTGCTTCAAGAAGTAAGCCCGATTGATTGAAGGTCATTTGTTAGGAGGCGACTCAAGGTCACATGAGTTAGGGGAAGAGAAGACACACCGCTCTCTCTGCTAACTGGGGCTCAGCCACACTGGTACGCTGGGGGTCCTCCATCAGAGACCCGAGAGCTGGGTGGCCACCCACTGACCAACTCCAGTGCCTTTAATTTCCAAGCCCTTCCAGCCTCTGGGAGGAGGGGATGCTGGTGACCTAAGGGAGCCTCCAGGCAAAAAGACACAGGCACCAGGAGATGGGGTCAGGCCATCTTCCAAGGAAGCGGTGAGGACTAAGGAAGTTGGCGGCATGCGGCCACCCTGCTCAACAGTGGTCACAGCCGAGACCGATGGAGCCCAGCCCGGCCCGCCCTGCGAGTCCGTCCCATGTCTGCCTTTGACAGCGGGAGGCAGCCCATTTGGGTCCAGGACAGCACCCCGGGATCACAGCTCTGGCATCGGGCGGGTAGGACTCGCACGCCGCCCTGTGTGTGTGATCCTCGGCAAGAGTAAGAAAAACGGCTGCACCAGCTGAGCTGGCCGTGCCACCGATGGTGACCCCGGGAGACCAACATGGCCGCTCTGAAACTCCGCTTCCTCTCTCTGCGGGGTGGGGAGAATAACAAGCCGTCTCCTCAGTGCCTGTCCCGAAGGAAGCTGATGCGGTCTCACGTCTACGACAGAGAAACTTGGGGTGTCCGTGCTGCCGAAGAGAATTCAACAAGACGATGTCCTCAAAGGGTCAATAGCATCTGTGACAGTCTAAATGTCTGTGTCCCCCAGAGTTCACATAGGGGAGCCCCAACCCCTGCTGTTAGGGCACCTGGGGGTAGAGCGTTTGGAAGGTAACAAAGGTTGGGTGAGGACGGCGTGAGAAGCCTCGTCAGAAGACAAAGAGGCAGGAGGACCCCCCTCTCTCCAAGGACACAGCAGGAAGCCAGCGGCCCACCAGCCAGGACAAGGAGCCTCGCCAGACACGGGATCCACCGGCACCTTGACCTTGAACTTCCTGGCCTCCAGAACACACAGAAATAAGTGTCTGTTGTTTAACCCGGGGTCTGGGGTTTTGTCACAACAGCCCTGGCTACGCCAGCATCCTGCAAAGATCAGGCAGGGCTCCTGCGAGCTCTGTGGGGGGGAACGTTCTGAAGACAGAGCAGAGGCGCCCAGCGGAGCCTTCCCCGGCCATGCTTGGGCTTCGGGGAATTCTGATAATGCCTGAAAGTGGACTCTAGGTTCCCAGGGTCACAAGAAACAGAGACTAAATGCAACCCAGGATCCTGGTTTGGATCTCCGTTTTAGGGAGAAAAAAAAAAGAAAAGAAATTTAAAATACGTTTTGGTGACAATTGCAGAAATTTGAAGATGGCCTCAGAGAGCGGGTGATGGGAAGGAATCTGCGTTCTATTGTCCGGTGTGACAACGCTGCTGCAGACACAGGAAGGGGATCTTGGTTTTGGGGGGTTCAAGTGCGCATATTTAGAGGCGCAATGTTGGGGTGCCCGTCTTTCATTTAAAATGATCAAGACAAGGCAAAGTGTCCACAGATGCCAAGCAGAAGCCCCAGGGGTGTTCATGACACTGTTTGGTCTACTTTTCTATGATGTTTGAAAAGTTTCATAATAAAACTGTTTGAATGTTTTTTAAGGAATTCTTAAATATTCGAACATCAGGAAAGACGACAGCCTAACTAGAACGTACCTCTGTTGTCATACAGAACCCTAGATCATTTATTTTTTAATTGAGAGTTTTATTGCTATGATGATGGATTCACAAGCAGTTGTAAGAAATAATACAGTGTCCCTTGTCGTCCCCAGCACTGCCCTTTCCTACTTTAGGTCCTTCTAAAAGCGGAGAAGCTTTGCTCTCCATTTGATTTGATCACTGAGAATCCTATTCATTGAATAGCTTTGTTCACGGTTGGTATTTTTTCCTGATGATTTTAAATGCCGTCTTTAACACAAGGCCTCTGTGTGTGTGTGTGTGTGTGTGTGTGTGTGTGTGTGTGTGTGTGTGTGTGTGTGTGTTAGAGGGAAGGAGGAGAGGGAGATGGGGTTCTGGCCACCCCTCTATTACTTTATTGTCAAGGCCTCCGCCAATGCCACGGGACTCAACAGACACGTGTTGAGAAAAAGCTTTGAAATCAGAGCCTCGACCCTTTCCTACTTCCAAATTTTCTTCCCTCCTCTCTGCCCATTATTCCTCTGAATGCTCTTGCAAAATAGTTTACTAAGTACCATCAAAATCATTGTTTGTATTTTGATGGTAAAAATGCATTATTTGGGGAGAAATTTGCATGCCAATAAGACAGAGTCCTCTCATGAGATGGAAAACATCCCGAGTCAAGGAAGATTGCTCTTAGGAAACACCTAACCAGGGCTGGATTTCATGCACTCGTCCCAGCGTGAGAAGACTGCCCACGGAGAGCCCCGCGGGGTTGGAATAGGCCCTTCTGCCCGTTACCAGGTCCATCCATCAGGACTCCCGGGTGCCACCGGGCATCCGTGTTGACGTGAGGGGGCTGCGGCTTCCTGCTGCTGGTCCACAGAGCCCCCGGGATGCCCGAGTCCTTCCCCACCGCTCAGCACTAGTGAGCTTCACCCAGCAGGATGGACCAGGGCGGACAGGGCCAAGACCGGAGCAGGCGTCCAGGAAGGCCCACAAGGACCCGCTGTGCCTCGAAGCATTGGGAGGGATCCTGTAGCTGGAGCCCTGAGCCCCAGCAAGGGCTCTCCTCCCCTCCACGACAAGAGGAGGAAGACCGCATGGAGGGAGGACTCTAGTCTCACCTGCCGAATCAACTCTAAGCCAGAAAAGAAGTAGGAAGAAGAATAATAATAATAATAAAGAGGTGGAGACACAGGTGGACCTGACTTTACCTCTCCAACAGGAATCCCAAGAGAAGAGGACAGAGCGTGGAGTTCCACCTTTAGGACACCAATTAAAAACACCCAGGGGGACGTTACAGGGGCCTGTCAATCAGGACAGCGCCTCCCCCTTCCCTGGGCAGGGAGTCAGGAAGCTGGTCAGAGGTGGTGGACGCCGTGTGGGCAGATGAGCTGGCTCAGTTGCCCTGCCCACATCTATCCATGTGCTATTTCCTCACTCATTATTCATTTGTCAAATATTATTTGGCATAGAAATGCCTTGGTATCTTGGTATCTTTGAAGGATTGGTTCTAGGACCCCATCCCACCTGTAGCACCAAATTTTGTGGGCATTGAAGTCCATTCTGTAATGGACTTATGGTGTCATATTTGCATATAGCTAACACATATCCTCCTTTAGATCATTTCTAGATTACTTATAATAACTAATACAATATAAATGTGATGGGAAGAGTTGTGATGCTGTATCATTGAGGGAAGAATGGCAATGAAAAACGTCTGTACATGTATTAGTCTGTTTTCTGTTACTATAATAAAATACCTAAGAAGGGGGACTTTATAATATAAAGAGGTTTATTTAGCTTGCAGATCTGGAGGTGGGATAGCATGGATCTGGCATTGGTTGGGGTCTGGTGGGGGTCCTGTGGCCATGTCCAGTATAATAACAGAGGGCATCATGGTGGGAGTGTTATGGGAGGGAGGTAAGACAGGAAGCCAGAGAGAAGGGAAGTCCTGCCTTGTTCCTTTATAGCAATGCTTGTCCCCAAACTAACCCAGGTTCCCATAAGAACTACCCAAGTCGCTTTCCAGGGAAGTGTCCCCAAAGACCTCCTACTAGGCTCCACCTCTTAAAGGTCCCTACACCTCAACAAGACCACAGAGAGGACCAAGCCTCCAGCCCATGGATCCCTGAAGGACAAACCACACCCTAACCGTGACACGTGTGCGCAGTACAGATGCAATTTCTTACAAATATTTTCAGTCCATATTTGGCTGAATCTGCAGATGAAGAACCCACAGACAGGGAGGCCTGATGGCCCCGTCTATTCTCACTATTCATGAAGTCACCTGCTCACTAAAATTTATTGTAAGCTCTCAGTCAATATGTGTGGCCAAAAGGTCATCTTTGGACATAAAAGCAAAAAAAAAAAAAAAAAAAAAAAATTGTCACGGCCAACAGGCACACATTCCCAGCTGAGCCTGTCCCACCTGCTTTGAATTTCAGCTGACACCACAACTGAGCATGCTTTTTGCAATTATATAGTCCTGTGGTTTTTGTGGATTTCGCTAGTGATTTTGCTGTTTATAATGCCCCCAGGCATAGTTCAGAAGTGCCGTCTAGAGTTCAGAGGCCCCAGAAGGCTGCGATGTGCCTTAGAGATGGCGCGTGGGCTAGACCTCGGTCAGGCAGGACAGCTGTGCGGTCGATGTTAATGAGTCCACAATGCAAGTGAACGGTGTCTTCGAAGAGAGGCACGCGCCACACAAGGTCACGGATGGATCTGCTGATGGGAGTGTGGTGGGTCACAGGACGCTCGCCCTGTGTCTTCCCGGGGGTCAGTGCGCCCCACTTCAGGGTTCCCCGCGGCGCCACAGAACGTAACCGCTGCAGCCGAAGAGAACCAACCGCACGAACCGCGTGATGCCTTACGATGGGAATTCCGCGCTGGGGTTGGATGGATCAAAAGATGCACCCTGTCCCCTCTGCCGATGACCCAGACCCCACCATCAACTCAACACACAATGACCGGACTGGGTCTGAGCCCAGTGCTCCCATAAGACACACACAGTTCAAAGGCAGAGGACACACCAACAAATTTATCTTGACCTTTATTTCTTCAACTGTAAAGTTAGGTGGCCATTTGCCGTCTAGGACAGAAGGGGACGAGAGTGGGCTCTTGGCGGGAGCCCACCATGAATGGCACCCACAGGACTTACGCAGGCACCTGGGCACCTCCTCCATGATGGCGTTCTTCCTCATTTTTAATGAATGCGTTAGCATTTGGGTGTTCTCTGCTCCTCTGTAATTTTGCATCAAGCTCTCTCCCCCAATGCCTGAGAAGATATTCTGCTCCCCTGGGCTATTCTAGAAAGTCCTTACCCAGTAAGGTCCTGGACCATGATAAATCCATGCTGAAAACACAGGCCACCTCGTGAGGCGCCTGGTCAGGCAGTTAAAACTCTCCTGGTTTCACCTTGACTTTGCTGTCAGTTTCTTTTACCTTCCACCAGGTGGTTTTGACCTTTGCAGAGTTTCTGTCTCCTACTTAAAAAAAAAAAATAACGCTGCACCACCACTGAAATTCCGCACCCCCAATGCAGGACGGACGGCCACAGACACGGACGCCGTCCTGCTCTCCGTGAGCTCAAACACGTGGCACGCGCACCTCTCTTCAGCCCAAGTGTGACTCCAGAGTCAATTAATTTACGTTCAATTATTTATTCTGCTGTAATGCCTTCTCCAATTACTAATAGATAACTGCACGAGAGGAGAGGAAATCCAACGTGCAGTGCTAATGGGAGACAGTTTTTATGGGCAAATTCCCGGCTGGCTGCAGGGGGCCCTGGTGATTTAGTACCAGGAAAGCCGGGCGATGGGGGCCCCTGTTTAATTAGCTCTTTAACTTATTTAATGATGCATCCTGGGTGTTGAAAGCTGTTATTGTTTAAGGGTTTAATGTGCCATACGATTCAGGGAGAGGAGACTGAGGAGGAAAAAGGTAAAATGCTTGCAGGACCTGAGTTCTCGGTGAGAGCCACTCCGCGCCCCAGGCAATCCTGCTGAGCCTCCTCACCTTCTCCTTCCCCATTTTGCATGTCAGGTTTTGGAGGAACTTCACACAGCAATTGCCCTCAGAAGCTCACTTCGCAGCCTGACCATGACCTTGGGTTCTACTTCTTGTCTCAGCACATTCAAAATCAACAAGCAGCTTTTTTTTTTTTTTTTTTTTTTTTTTTTTTTTTTGCCCTTAGGGTTGTTCCTCATTTGGGGTTTAAAAAAATCAGAAAGGAGGAGCAGGAGATGGAATGATTTTGCTATAACTGAACTTCTTTGTATTTCCAGATTTCATGGTAAAGGGTGGGTACCAGCTGAGTCTCTGGGACCCCGGGGTTTCCCTTCTCCTGGGGTCGCCTACAGGCGTGCTTGGCTTCCCCACACTCTGCAGAGCAGACCTGTTCGCAGCCACTGCTGGGAGAGACCAGGAGTCAAGGGAAGCCGCCTGTCCTGTGGGGGCCAGCATGTGGTCCAGGTAGCAGCGCGGCATGGTGAGCCGCAAGCCACCTCCCGCCCCTCTTGTCTTCTCCACTGCCAGCAATGCCAATCTGTTTCCCGAAGTCCCGCTTCCCTGGTATTTCTCCTCTCATTCCAGTTCTGCGCCTTTCTTGGGCTTTCCCCAAGCCCTAGCTCAGGGAGTCGGGAATGTGGGTGAGAAGGCGAAGGCGTCCATCTTCATTTCACCTCCACCCTCCAGAGGGGCGGAAACTGAGGTTCAAGGACACGTTTGGGCCAGAGTCGGGACTAACCCCCAGGACATCACGACAGCGAACCCGCCCCTCCTCACCAGATATGCAGTGACCTGGTGGGACCGACTGACTGTGGCATTCCCGGGCTGCGTGGGACGGGAACATGCAGGTGTGAGCAGAGGGAAATGAGGTTCGGGGCATCATTCTGTGCGCGGGGCCCACTGGGCTGACCCCCACAAGCTTTCTTCTCAAAAGCCATTTCCCCGCAGCCCCGCCTGGCTTGCGTCCACAGATGTCACAGTCATCGGCAAACAACCTGCTGTCTGCGGCAGATACGCAGGCCCAGGTGCCGACTGAGAAGGACACCACTGACCCTGAAATCGGGAGGACCTTTGTGACCCTCACGCAGAAGAGATCCCAGCACTCAGAGAGGTGACGAGAGTTCTTCTCACCAGGAGACCTGTAAGAACAGGTTCCGATTAGAACTAGTCCACGCTGACAAAGTGACCTGGCGTGGTCGTGCACGGTGGGGACTTGAAAACAGGGTGTTGTCCTGCTGTCAGTCAAAACTCAAGAGGCGGGCCTGCCTGGGACTCTGGAAACTTCTCTGGGACCCCAAGAAAACTGGAAGGCAGGTGAGATGCACCGCCCTTCTCCTGGGAAGACCCAGTTTTTCTCTGGAGAGTGTCTCCTTCTCCCTGTTCTGGTCCCTTCAATCGAGTCACATCTGCCTCTCTTAACAACATGTCTGAAGTCTTTCTGGCGTGATCACAGGAATCAGGGTGCAGAGGACAGCTGTGGCCCCTGGGCTCAGAGCGAGGCTCGGGCCCTGGGACAAGGAGACAAGAGCCTGCTGTCTCCAGGTGGAGCTTCTTCCCTGGGGGGATCCTGACGTTCTTCAGAGTGATGTAGAGTTCACAGGCCACTGTCCTCGAGCAGGGCACTGTTCCCCGCCCCAGTGCTCTTGTCTGCCATGGGAATAAGAACAGCATGCTGCAAGGGTCGAACGACACAGTAAAAATGAAGCACCCAGCAGTGT
Source organism: Tamias sibiricus (assembly GCA_025594165.1). Classification (NCBI taxonomy): domain Eukaryota; kingdom Metazoa; phylum Chordata; class Mammalia; order Rodentia; family Sciuridae; genus Tamias; species Tamias sibiricus. Next base: position 13,269,833 of record CM046674.1, on the reverse strand, counting down.
TGTTCACATAAGTAAGTCCTCATCGGATGTTAGATACCAGGGCATCATCACCACCATCACCATCAGTACTGTCATGGCCACCATCACCATCATCACCATCACCACCATCACCATCAACACCATCAACACCACCATCACCATCAGTACTGTCATCACCACCATCATCATCACCACCATCACCACCATCACCACCATCACCATCAACACCACCATCACCACCATCACCATCAACACCACCATCACCATCACCACCATCACCACTATCACCACCATCACCATCAACACCACCATCACCATCATCACCATCACCACCATCACCACCGTTATCACCATCATCACCATCATACTGTCATTACCACCACCATCACTATCATCATCACCATCAACACCATCATCATCATCATCACCATCACCACCATCACCATCATCATCACCATCATTACGATCATCACCATCATCTCCATCACCACCACCATCACTACCATCATCACCATCATTACCATTATCACCACCACCACCAACATCGACACCATCATCATCACCATCACCACGATCACCACCACCATCACCACCATCACCACCACCACCACCACCACCATCATCAACTTTATCTGCATCATGACACTCCCTCCTTCACCATGGGAAATGATGCTCTTATTAGCTTTCCTCCCTCTGTGGGAAAATACTAGGCAGTGAATAAACATTGGTTGAATGAATAAACTCAATGAAAGTATGTACAGCATAACTGGAAAAATCTCTACAAGCTGCCCTACTCCACCTTGAGTTTCAACATACTACTAATAGGGACAGAAGTAACTGCAAGGAGGGCCAGGTGACCTCCTCTCCCTACCGTGGGCAGGGTGGCTTTGGAGAGAGCCTCTGCTGCGTTACTGCTCTCCCCTGCTCCTGTTCTTCCCAGACACTGCTGAGGCCTAGAGCTACATTTGCCTGGATTGACTACGTCACTCTGTCCGCCAGAGAAAGCTGAGGGTAGAAGATCGAGGCTGCCAGACCCAACACAAGGAGCCCACCTAAAAGTGAATTCCAGAGAGACAACCAAAACCACTCTCGGAGTCTCCAGGGCTGCACGAGCGTCTGCTCTTGTTGGTCTTTTGTTTTGCTGCTGAGTCTTGCAACCCTCCAGAGACTGCCCACGTCCTTCACTTGGCATAGGAAACGTAGGTAATTTAGGAATTTCTGTTTGAGCAACTTTGTATTTGTATCAGAGCTTCTCTGTATTAAAAGGGATAAAACAAGACCACGTACAAAGCCAAGGATCTCCCTGAGAAGAAATGGAAGCAGCCCCAACAAGTGAGTGTTTCCGTCACTTGATATCTGCCCTCTACCCACCCACCTGCTGTCACAGGGTGCCGGCCATCCAGGTGTGCAGGACAGGGGAGGATCTCAGGGTGGCTGAGACTTCAGAGTGAAGCCAGGGCACCCTCAGGTCCCCACGGAGAACGCCATGTTTTAAACGCCTCTTCCCAGAACTCGGCTGGGCATTACACCGGTACTACTCTCACCACCTGGGAATACCTTAGTGTTCAGGACAGAGGGTGGCATCGTCAGCCCCATGAAACTACACGGCAAACCCTGACACAGCTCCCTTCATCTGTACAGCAGCCCTACGAAATAGAAGTCGAGGTGCCGAGAACTGAAAACTCACTCAAGGTTACAGAATCCCCGTTTCTTACCAGGGTAAAGGAACACTGCAATAGGACCTCGTCACCCCACTCTTGGTTATTTCCTCTGAACAAAGAGACACTGAGGTTGATAAAAGTGTTGCCTGTGGACAAATGTTTAAAGCCTTCTTGTTCATATGTACCCCCAAATAGAAACAACCCAGACGTCCTTAGGTGGGTAGCAGGTTTACATGCACCGTGGCACACCCACACCGTGCCCACCCACACCGTGGCACACCCACACCGTGGCACACCCACACCGTGGAATCCCACCCAGCCACAGACAGAGCAAACTATCGATACAAACAACTTAGATGAAACTCAAAGGCACGATTTTTTTTTTTTTTTTTTTTTTTTTTTTTTTTTTTTTGTGGTACCGGGGATTGAACTCAGGGGCACTAGACCACTGGGCCACATCCCCAGCCCTTTTTTGTATTTTATTAGAGACAGGGTCTCACTGAGTTGCTAAGTGCCTCACCATTGCTGAGGCTGGCTTTGAACTCGCAATCCTCCTGCCTCAGCCTCCCAAAGTGCTGGGATTACAGGCGTGCGCCACCGCGCCCGGCTCAAAGGCACGATTTTGAATAAAAGAAATTAGTCTCAAAACATTATTTACTGTGTGATTCCATTCCTACGACATTCTTGGAAAGACAAAGCCATGCTAAGAGAAAACAGATTTGAGGCTTCCAGGGTCAAGAAGGGGGTTTGGAGTGTGATAGAAAGGATAGCGTGAGCCAGACGTGGCGGCGCACACCTGTAATCTCAGCTACCTGGCAGGCTGAAGCAGGAGGACTGCAAGTTCAAAGCCAGCCTCAGCAACTTAATGAGGCCCTAAGCAACTTAGCAAGACCCTGTGCTAAAATTAAAAAATGGAAAGGGCTGGGGATGTGGCTCAGTGATTGAGTGTCCCCAGGTTCAGTCCCTGGTAAGGAAGGAAAGGAAGGAAATGGAAAGAAGGAAGGAAGGAAGGAAGGAAGGAAGGAAGGAAGGAAGGAAGGAAGGAAGGGAGGGAGGGAGGGAGGGAGGAAAGGGGAGGGGAGGGAGAGACAGAGAGAGTGGGAGGGAGAGGGAGAGAGAAAGAGAGAGAGAGAGAGAAAGGAAGGAAGGAAGAAAGGAAGGAAGGAAGGATAGCCTATGTTTGACAAGGTGAGGGACTGCTCTGTTTTGTTTTGTTTTTGTTTTTGTTTGGTACCAGGGATTGAACTCAGGGGCACTGGACCACTGGGCCACATCCCCAGCCCTTTTTTTGTATTTTATTAGAGACAGGGTCTCACTGAGTTGCTAAGTGCCTCGCCATTGCTGAGGCTGGCTTGGAACTCACGATCCTCCTGCCTCAGCCTCCCAAGTGCTGGGATCACAGGTGTGCGCCACCGCATCCGGCGGGACTGCTCTGTTTGATGGTGGTGCCTCAGACATGATTTATGTGCCTATATAGTTACAGAACTCCACAAGCGCGTGTGCACACACACACACACACACACACACACACACACACACAACAAAACATCAATTTTAATGTACAATGATTTTTTAAATAAAATCAACTTTTAAAAAATGGAGCCAGCAAACTTGAGATCCAAAGCTCTGTCTCTGTGAAACAACTCTTAAAGGCAACTACGATGTAGCCGACGAAGTTGTTGGGGATGGCAGAAATATTGACGTGTGTATGTTAAAATCCCTGCTATCTCGCGGCGTGTCTGTGCTGAATACAGATAAACACACCCAGGTGTTAAAGGTATCAACGATGCATGCAGATACGCATCTGGAGTATGTATGTGTTGAATATCCTATATACATACATAGATGTTTGGGGTTTTTTTTCCTTCTTCTGAGAGTTCACCAGAGCATCTGGGAGTCCTATGGGAACACCCTGACTCCGTGGCCTCTGGCACCCCATTCCCTTAACTGCTCCATGCCCCCGACAGCTGGGAGCGTGGCGGCCGCATCGTCTCTACGAATGAAAAGTGGCTGCTGACGGAAGCTGTCATTTCTCCGTCCTCCTGCAGGGAGACTTTCCAGTCCCCCTTAATGGCCTGCACCCAACCGTGCCGGGGCCCCAGGGGCGCGCATGCTGGCCTGCTGCCTCCATGGTCCCACGTCACTTGCCTACTGGTCGCCTCGCGCTCAAGGTAGCTAAACAGCACTGGTGACTTCCTGTGTCCTGTAGAAAAAGGAAAAAAAAAAAAAAAAAAACCTCCAAATAAAAACAAAGTTTTTTTCCGATTTCGGCACGTGACCGCGGCTCACGCTGCTGCTCCCAACCAAACACCAGGTATCGCTCCGGTTCCTCCCCCTGCCAGTCCCTCCCTCCATCAAACCCGCAGCCTCTGTCCATCCTCCCTGCGTCCCGCGACACCCTGGTCCCCACCTCCCAGGAGGAAGGCTGGGAGGCCCTTGCTTGGTCACTCTGGTTTCTCCGTGGCCTTCCTCTGCAGAACGAGCTGGTCCTCAGTGACAACCGCCTCCCGCCATCAAACCCCGCATGGCTGCCTTTGGCACTGTGAGGGCCACCCGGGCCGGACCATCTCTGATTTGGCCCTTTGCCTGCTTCTCTGGTCCCTCCTCGTGGTACTGTCCCATTACTCAGGCCTCGGCCACCTTTGCCTGTTCACTGTGCACCCAGTAGGACAGGCTCAGCCCTGCTCCAGGCGGAGCCGTGGGTCTGACTCAGCCCTCCCGCCCTGGAGCCCAGCTTGTCACTCCTAAGATCCGACCTCTTCCCATGGGACATCTGGAACCACTCGACCCAAGGGAGGCTGTTGCACATTGAGATCCATCTCCAAGCCGGGTGCGGTGGTGCACGCCTGTGATCCCAGCACTTGGGAGGCTGAGGCAGGAGGATCGCGAGTTCCAAGCCAGCCTCAGCAATGGCGAGGCTCTTAGCAACTCAGTGAGACCCCGTCTCTAATAAATACAAAAAAGGGCTGGGGATGTGGCCCAGTGGTCCAGTGCCCCTGAGTTCAATTCCCAGTTCAAAAAAAGAAAAGAAAGAAATCCGTCTCTGACTCTCACCCAGGAACCCAGTTATTTTCATTCATAGCAACACACAGCCTTCTGTTCACAAGCCCTGCAGCAGCACAGGGCTCCTGTCTGTCTCCATCTCTGCGATGACCTCGTGCCTTGAAACGTGCCTTGCGTGTGTGTGGCCAATGTTTGATCGGAGAGGAAGCATACTCACCGTGTGGGCAAAGGAAAATAATTGGGAACTCTTTGCAGAAACTCTCGCAGGCTGCAGAAGCTGGCTGACAGATGCCAAGAGGCCCATTTAGAAAGGGAAGAAAAAAAATCCTAAGGTACAAAGGAGCTCTGTGAAAACCTACAGCCCAGGGGCAAGACTGACCTTATCTTTGCCTTGCAGCTCCAACCCTGAGCCTCTTCCCTCGCCAATCAGGCCCCTTTTCTGAGAGTGGAGACTGCAGCAGGTATGCAGGAAATGAATCAGTATGTTTATTGGGGCCACATCCCCGAGACCAACCACTTGTCTCCGCGAAGTCACATCTGTCTCCAAAGCACGGAAAGAGCCTCTCGGATCGGCAATTTACCCGGATGAACTTAACATATGGTACGATGTTGATTGACGGTGACAATTAAGAACATATTACCAAAGTCTATTTCACCATTAACTTCCTTGGGGACAGGATAACTTCTAAATCTTCCGGCTGCTCCCTCCCTCAAGGCTTGGATCTTGGCTAAGGATTTAGAGATTATAAATTTAACCAAGGATGAAAACGACGAGGAGAGGCTCGATCAGCAAATAATGAGTTTAACCAGCATCTCGGCTTCTTGGCAAGATTCACGGCGCCTCTCTGCCTGAGGCCAGGAATCTTTTATTCTGAAGTTTATAGCCTCCATCACTTATGGTTTTAGCTCCAGATGTGAGAGTCTGGCCCTTGGATTCTTCACAGAAGCCAGGGTGTATCCCCTCAGCAAAATTTTCCTTCTGAGAACCGTTTTGGAGAACAGGAGAGTGACAGAAAGCCATGGCGGTCATTTTCGCAGACCTCGACCTATGGCTTGGATGCACCGCTTGAGGTATAGCCCCCCAAATGCACTCTTGTCTGACCCCAATCCTGACGACTAGATTTCCAAGACTCTGGCTCAGAAGAACTCTGGGACCGATTGGTTCTCCGACTCTAGAGGTGGAGTCTCACCCCTGGTGGAGTTGAGTCACTTTTGTGGCCACCCGTCAGAGCACAGAGACAGGAGCAGAAGCTAATCACTGTCTACTTACAGTTGAAGTGACCAAAGCTGAGAGCCAACCACATCTGGGCCAAGTGTTCCCAAAGCATGGCCAGAGACCACCTCCACCAGGATCACCTGGGGTACACTTATTGGAGGAAAAGCCCCCCACACCAGACCTACAGAATCAAACTCTGCGGGGTTGGGGTTTGGGAATCTGCATCCTGAGCCTGCATACAAATCATTCCTGGGCATGCCCAGCTTTGGGGACCTCTGGCCAAAATAGGTTGGGGTGCATGACAGCCAGTCCCGGTGCAGACCTCAGGCACCTCCCTTTGGCTGTCTTCCTCTGAGAATGTCACCCACGATGGGGTCCCCACTGGCAGAAAGGGAGATGGAATTTATTTTAAGAAAATCCATCTCTGAATCGTTTAGCCTCCCTGCGACCACCTACTAACAGGACGGTATTTCCATACAATCCTGCTGCAGTTTTGAGATGAACTATGTGTCACAGTACACCTGGCACTGTGCTAGTGGATAGAATATTTTTATAAGCTAAAAGACCTCACGAACTCAAGTAATGAATACACAATAGAGGAATTTCCCATGCCACGAGGCCGGTGGGGGGAAAATATATTATTTATTCTACATACAGGCAATACTTCCTTTTTATTCCTTATCCATTTTTACTCTCTCCAAGAGGACTGTCGTAGAAGGGCTGGCTCCCCACATAGTACCTTGGAGACCGGAACCTAACCCCAACTGAGAGTCCAAATTTCCCATATCGCCAGGTCATGAGACTTTCAGAGCATGGCATGAACCAAGGGGTTAATGTTCATCAAATGCAATGAGCATTTTGTGCCTGTATGTGCACACACATGCACACACATGCACACACACGCACACACGCGCGCATACATGCACACACATGCACACACATGCACACGCACACACGCGCACACATGAACACACATGTGCACACATGCACACACATGCAAACACATGCACACAAACATGCACACACATGCACACACATACACGCATGCACACACGTGCACACACATGCACACATGCACACACATGCACACAATGCACACGTGCGCACATGCGCGTACATGCACACACATGCAAACACACATGCACACGCATGCACACAAGCATACACACATGCAAACACACATACACACATGCAAACACACATGAACACAAACATGTATACACGTGTGCACACACAGGAACCTGGGGAACGTTTGGGGTGGCGGGCACTGGCAGAAGATGGTGGCTCAACAGATACAAAGTCTACCATCCTGGTCACCCAGACCTCAACCACGATGTTCCAACAGCATTTAGAGACACTGACACCCGACTACCACAAGGCACATGCTTCTCTCCCAGGGACGCTTCTGCAACATGACTTAGATGTGACGTGGCACCACGAGACGACGGTGGCCATCACACCTATTGGCAGGCTGCTTCCCGCTCAAGATTCCCCCGTGCACCCGCAGTGCGAGGAGCGAGTAGGATGTTCCAGATCTCTGTCTTCCCGAGGAGATGAAAACACAACCCACGAGTGACTCGCCGGGGTCTGCAGCAGAGAAGCGGGGGCCACGGGACTGGAAGTCCAGACACCCCCCTTCCGAGGCAGCTGTTTCCATAAAGGACCGTCTGCAAAGGTTCTAGCTCTGCAGGCCACGCAAAGCCACACGGTCAAGCCACTCAGCTCCGCACCGTGCCAGGAGAGCAGCCCCAGCCCATGGGGCAAGGAGTGAGCGTGGCCCCGTGCCAATAAAACTTTATTGAGAGGCAGAGACAATTGAATCTCCTATAATCGCCATATGGCTGAAATATTTATTGGGGTTTATGACCCAATAAATGTAAAGATGTAATTCTTAAAATGTAATTTTACATTTTAAAATGTAAAAATGACCTGCACCTGACCTGCTCTGGAACGGCTTGGGGGCTGGCTCTGACCTGCAGGCTGCACTTGGCAGATCTGTCCATGGAACAGATTCTTTGAGGTCTGGGCCCTGCCCTTCTCTGCCACGGGCAGTCGCGAGGTCACGGCTGGCTTCTGTGTCCCCGCTCCTGATCACCAAGCTTGGCTGCCTCGATTGACGGGAGGTGGCCGTATTCGCGTGCTCCTATTTCACCCGGCATTTATTGAACCGCGCTCGGGCCTAGCTGCTAGGGACGCCACATTCAGTCCCCGCTGTCCCTGAGCTAATGCTTCAGTGAGAACAAGAGACCAACAAGCAAGTGCTCCATTTGCAGGACAAGGAACTGGGCTGGGGGTGAGGGCATGTCACAGCATCCCCCGGCAGTGACCTTAGAAGGACGTTTGGGGCACAGGCGGCGCCAGGCCAGGAGAGGTCCTCGAATCCAGTCTTTACTCCGGCCCTGGTCTGGCCTTCTCGTGAGAACGCTGGATTCTCTGAATCACGAAACCCACTCCCCAGCTCCACCTGCTTTGCAGAAAGATGTGTTTGGTTTTCACTGCCGTGAAACACTTGGCGGCTCCCCTCCTGGGCTCCACGGGTCAGGAGTGGGGACAGGGCTTAGCTGGCCCCTCCGCTCGGGGTCCCCCCAGCTGTCACTGAGGCAGCAATGCTGTCACGCACAGGCTCAGCTACAGAAAAGCCAGCCCCCAAGTCCACTCCGATGGTCAGAAGAAAGCATCTTCTGCTGCCCTTGAGGCGTGTATTGGGACCCTGGCCAGCCGGTCTGTCTCCCTCCCTCTCCCTGCCTCCTGGTCAGCACCAAGTGAATAGAGCTCTCCTCTGTCGCAGGTGTCCACCATGATGTGCTACCTCCCTCCATGCCCCAAAGCCATAGGACCAAGGGACCATGAACTGAAATCTCTGAGCCCGAGAACCTTTTAAGTTGTTCATCTCAGGAATTTTGTCATAGCAACAAAATGCTGACTGATACATACACCTAATAACATGAGTGACATCCCACCTCCTTTGCCATAGCCCCTAACTGAATCAACCATCACCTTTTCAGGCACACTCATACACTGCTGGTAGGACCACAAATTGGTGCAACCAGTCTGGAAAGCTGTATGGAGATTCCTCAGGAAACTTGGAATGGAACCACCATTTGACCCAATTATCCCACTCCTTGGTTTATGCCCAAAGGATTTAAAATCAGCATCCTACCGTGACACAGCTGCATCAGTGTTCATAGCAGCTCAAGTCACAATAACTAAGCCATGGAACCAACCTAGGAGCCCTTCAGTAGATGAATGGATAAAGAAAATGTGGTACATACACAAATGGAATAGTACTCAGCCATGAAGAAGAATGAAAATATGGTGTTTGCCAGTAATAGGATGGACCTGGAGAATACCATGCTAGGTGAAAGTCCCTTAACCAAAAGGCCAAATGTTCTCTCTGATGTGCAGACACTGACTCCTAATAAAGCAGTGGACAGGCATAGAATAGAAGTTCACTAGATCAAACAAAGGGGAATGAAAGAAAAGGAGGGGGATGAGAATGGTTAGACAGTAGAATGAACCAGGCATTCTTTGTTCATACATGAATACACGACCAGTGTAACTCCCCATCACGTCCAACCACAAGAATGGGAAGTCATACTCCATGTAATGTATGTCAAAATATACTCTACGGTCACGTGTCACTAAAAAGAACAAATTTTAAAAAGAAAAAGTCATCATCTTTTTCCATATCCTATTGGCTAAAGCAAGTCCCCTTGCGGGGAGAGGAGATCACCCAGGGTGTAGTGACACAGGGCAGAGATCAAGGGGTCATCTTTCGAGTTCTGCCTGCCACCAACATCTTCACCTGCAACATGGGACAGAGGGTGGGGCTGGGGTCACGCGTGGTCTCACCTTCAGAGCGTGGGACACAGGAAGAACGTGCGGTCCTCTTCCCGGTCTCTTGCCACTGTCATAGCAGGTTCCAGCTCTGTCCCGCCCGCACAGAGCGCGGCTCCCAGATTCCAAATGCTGGTTCGCCTCCGCTCTCTACGTTCCCGCCCCGTCTCTCCTCGCGGGCCTCGAGCAGGGGAAGAACTCGGCGGCCTCTTCTGCTGTAGCTTTTTTTTCCCATCACAACTTCAGAATTTTCTCTCATTTCGTCTCTTTTAAGTTGGACTCACGGCCACTCTTTCCCATTCTGTTTTGAGTTCCGTTTCCAAAAAGCATCATCTACAGCCTGGAGCTGCTGGACCACTAGCGCCTGGACGCCCTCTCGCCGCCCAGGAGTGACAGGCTAGCCCTCCTGCTCCTCTCCGTCTCTCCCGGCTCCTTATCCTGTCAACCAGATCCCAAATCGCTCCCTGACTCGTAGAACCTGTGCTCCAAACAACCTGGCACTTCGATTCACCTTTATTTCCTTTCCTTCTTTTTTTTTTTTTTTTTTTTTTTTTTTTTTTTTGAACTCTGAGGTCCTACGAATCCTTTCTGAAAGATTGTCCTCACATTTAAGGATCCAAGCCATTGTCGCAACATGGCTGGTAATAGCAACACTGTAACCATGAATAAGGATGAGGTTGATGACCCCTGATATTCTAGACCACTCACTGCGTTCCAGGGTCTATTCTAAGATCTTTGTGCATTTAACCCTCATTTTGGAAATCAGGAAACTGAAGCACAGAGAAACTGAGTCACTTGTCTGAGGTCACACAGTTCATAGCAGTAGTGAGGATTCACACCATATCAGGCTAATTCCAAAGTCTTTTTTTTTTTTTCCGGGGGTGGGGGTGTTTACCAGAACTGAACTCAGGGGCACTTAACCACCGAGCCACATCCCCAGCCCTATTTTGTATTTTATTTAAAAACAGGGTCTCACTGAGTTGCTTAGGGCCTCACTATTGCTGAGGCTGGCAATCCTCCTGCCTCGGCCTCCCAAGCTGCTGCAATTACAGGCATGGGCCACAGCACCCGGCTAAAGACTGCACGTTTGACCATTAAGTTCCTCTGCCCCTCCACCTTCTCCACAAGGAGAAATGTTTGTGGAAATGGCATCTCACAACCAGAAATGAACTCTGAATCCAAGAGGCAGGGTGAGGATGTAGGGCGATAAGGGAGCCATGGGAAAGCTCAACACCACCGTTCTCTGGACTGTGAGTGGGGGTCGGTCAGGTGGGTTCTCCTCGAACATCACCAAATCATGGACCATGCTTTAAAAAAAAAAAAATCCCAATTGTAACAGAATGTTGGCAAAAGTGACACCAAATCAGATCCAACAGGCACGGTAAGAGAAGGCCAAGGTGGTGGGAAGGTCTGGGTGTGGATTCCAGCAGAGCCAAGTTCAAATCCTGATACGTCAGCCAAAAAAAAAAAAAAAAAAAAATTAGGGTAGGAGGATTTTTTTTTTGCATTTTTTAAATTTATAATTTTTAGGTACACATGACAGTAGTGTATTTCGACATTTTATACATACATGGGTATGACTTCCCATTCTTCTGGTATACATGGTGTGCCTTCACATATGAACACAGGAAATGTATGTCTGAGTCATTCTATCATCTTTCCCATTCCCATCCCTCTCCCTTCCCTTAATTCCCATTTATCTAATCCAAAGAACTCGTTTTCTTCCCCTCCCCTTAGTCTGTGTTAGCATCCACATATCAGAGAGAACATGCAGCCTTTGGTTTTGGGGGGATTGAATATTTTACTTAGCATGATATTGTCCAGTTCCATCCATTTACCAGCAAATACCACAATTTCATTCTTCTTTATGGCTGAGTAATATTCCATTGTGTGTGTGTGTATGTATATATATGTGTGTGTGTACGTGTGTGTGACATTTTCTTGATCCATCCATTTGGTGAAGGGCACCTAGGTTGCTTCCATAGCTTAGTTATTATGAATTGAGCTGCTATAAACATTGATGTGGCCACATCACTACAGTATCTATTCCGCCCCAAAATTGTGTCATGAAATGAATATTTATTCCTAAAAGCAAACCAGTAATCACAGATGGGTTCCTATCCTTTCCTTAAAACATGGTTGAATTCTAGAAAGTGTTATTTCATGTGTTTTAATTCCATGGCTTTACATTTTTCAAAATAACACAATCAAGATATAAAGTCATTTAAATGATTGTTGATCACTAAATATTACCACACTGGTATTCAATACAAGGCACACATTTCACCATATTTCCTTTTTGAAAGACTCAAAGCTTTATACCTTTGCATTTGCGATATTTGGAGGCAGAATCCATTGTCCACCTACCCAGCAAATAGTCACTTACGCGTGTGAGACAGTTGTATTTGTGAAGCGTCTACACTGGGCCAGTCTCTGGGCTACGCCTTGCTCTAAAACAAGTTTTCCAGACCAGATTCGGTCTTTACGCTTCGGGTGCCCACCCTCACGGAGCCACGAATTGCAAACATTCATTGTTTTACTCCCTAGAAGGGCAATTTCATAGGTACCCACCAGTTCCTAGGAAAATATGTTTAATGATCACGCACAGGAAGTGGAATTATGACCTGAGGTAACAGCCAGGCCAGGAACACATGAGGTTCTGTGCAAAAGTACGACCGGAAGCTGTGTGTGCCGGTGTGGGGACGGGCTCTCTGGTTGGGCACTAACTTGTGGCCCTCTTCCCAGAGCCAAAGGGAAGCTGGGAGAATGGGTTTGGGATGGGATCTAAAGAGGCTCCGAAGTCATGTGCTGGGGAGAGAAGACAAAGGGTGGGTGAGATCATTAAATGTTGGGAACATCAATAACAGGCCAGTAGATAGAAACTCTCTGGCCGCCTCCCACTTCCTGATACGGGAACTTGGCTGAGCCAAGGGGCGTTGCCCTGACGTAAGATGAGAACTGAAACCACCCCCAAGGATAGGCCAATGGCTCCGCCAATGGCATCGGCCCATGCTCCTTATGTGTCCCTATGATCTTTCTGCTGATTGGCCCATGCCCATGTGTCCCTATGTCCTCTATAAGACCGTCCAACTTCCTCAATAAACCGAGTTCCTGCACTGACAGGTGACCGGGCTCCCTGGTGTGTTCCTGGGCCTTCTAAAGGTGGGGGAGGGAATATCAGCGGCCTTTACTTTCCCAATCTAGTCTCCTCGTTGAGGTAGGCCCCTCTGGCCTCTTTTGCTGAACAAAAGAGGTCCATCCCGGGTATGGGGGGCTAAAGACTTCAACCCTTATAATAATCCGACGATTAAAGCCAGAGGAAAGAGAACACACAGCCGCCCAGGAGGAGGAGTTTAACGTCGTGGGAAATGATCAGCCTAAGAGGGGCTGATGAAGGAAGACCTTTAAAAAGCAGAGAGGACAGGGAGAAAGACGAGGTTCCAGTCGGGAGCACGGCCCGCGCCTGCCAGCCGGATCCAGGGGTATCTGTGTCTTCTGCAGAGGAGGAGGGGCTCAGCCACCCCCTAGGACCCCTGAAGGCTCCCCTCATGGCTCATCCTCCTCCCTGAGCGTGAATAATGGAATCACCCCATCTCCCCCCAGAAGTTGAGGTTCCTACTCAGCAAAATAGATAAGCGTGTCATTTTGCTGCCACCAAAAGCCTCGGGTCAGAAACGCTTTAATTGGCTAAGAAAACTCCCTTATGTCCAAAGTGGGGAACGGGAATCAGGAAGGAGAAGCAACAAGCATGAGACTAACAAAAGAATGCACTCGGCGGGCCGGGGAAGGTCTCCCGATTCCCATCCTCCTAAAACTGCCCAAGGGAACACACACTGATCTTTGGTTATTGGAAATAAAAGCACTCTCCTGTGGTCCTTGGAAAAGGGCTAGAGAAGATGTTGGTGACAGTAATCCTGTCCCAGGTCAAGCAACCCACAGTGTCCAAGGACAGCACAGACCTGGCCACATCATCTCCTTTAAGATGACGTCCCCAGGAGGGCAGGTTGTGGGAAGCTACACTAGGCAGTCACACTCTTCCGTCCTGATGCCACCAAGATCAGAAAGGGCATGGGTGCCTGGCACGGAAGCCCTAGGACTCGTGACTCGGGCGTTTCCTAGGCTTGGATAACAAGGTGTGGCCCTAGGAGCGTTGATCCGTGCCCACCTATTCCTCTGTCTCCTACCCCTTTGCCCTATCTGGGGTAGAATGTGCCATGGAAACCCCCTTTGTCTGCTCTGCTCTTGGTCCCCAACTCAGCACAGCAGATGGGCGTGGCCCTCCTAGATGTCCCTCAACCTGCTGGCAGCAAGACATTACGAAGCTAGCCTCAACCCCTGAAACCTGACCCCTTGCCTCATTTGATTGGCTTCTCCCCAGTGAAAGGGTCCAGCATGTGCCCCTTGCACTCTCCTTCCACGGACCCTAAGGCAAAGAGGAGCCATAGCAAGACCCCAGAAATTAAGGTAATTTTCTGTCTCTGTGTGCTCATTCCGTGCAGCCTGTTCACCGGGAGTGACCTTAAGTGTTTAGTCGTGGGACACGACAGCAGGAGCCACCATTTTTTCCTGTATGAGAATGCCAAGGCGTTGGAGAGGGCAAGAGGATTCCAGTGGTTAGCCTGCTCGTGTGCAACGGAAGTGTCAAAATCAGGTTGATGTGATGCTCAAGTTCACATCTCCAGCCATCCCCGGGGCCTCATTTGCATGAATTCTCTCCTGGAGAAATGAGCAAGTACCTTGACCAGCTTAGGGAAGGGACAGCTGCCTACGTATGAGGAGATGTCTGTGTTGGCTTGTTCCTTTATGCAGCTAACTCTGCACCAAACTGACTATTCCCCGGAATACGCGGAGCCTACTGACTGGGAACAGGGAGGGACAAGAGGGGAAACCCCGCGAACTGTGAGGAAGGAAGAGTAGGAATGGAAGGAAGGGAAAGGGCGTCACCCCTGCCCCAGAGCCGCCTGTTTAATAAAGCCCTTACCCAGAATTCCTCATTCACCTGGACATGAATGTCTCCCAGACAAAAAGCCCAAAGAAGAATTAAAGAGAAACATCTCAAAGTAAGACTAGTCCTTCCTGATGCATTCATTTATTTTTAAAACAGATATGTAATTATTACACACATTTTGGGGTTACAGTGTGACATTTTAGTCCTTGTACACTATGTGCAACGATCAAATCATGGTCATGAACATTTCTGTCACCTCAAACATTTATCATTCTTTAAGTTGGAAACATTCAAAATCTTCCCTTCTCGCTAACTTTGGAACATACACTAAAATCACCTCTAGTCGACCTCGTGTGCTAAATGACACCAAAACTTACAACTCCTAAGGGTGGTCTTGTACCCAGTGGCCTCCTTCTCCACCGGCTCACACCCCCGATCCCCTCCACCCTCCAGTAACCACCTGTCTCCCGCCATATCTAGGAGTCCAACAATGTGTGTCCACGTATGCGTGAGAATCTGTGGAGTTTGTCTTTCTGTGCCTGGCTCATTCTACTTAGCATAATGTCCTCTGAGGTCATCGGTGTTGCCACAAGTGACGGGACTCCAGACCCACAGGGCATAGGTGCCCCATTTTCCTACCCGTTCACCCACCGCCGGCCACTGAGGGGCACCCCACATCTTGATGGTGGGAGACGGTGCTGCTGAGGATGTCGGGTACTGTTTGGGGCACCTGTTACAGAGCCGTGGACCAAAAAGAGATCCCATCCCACCTCAGGTCTGCATCCTACTGGAGGATGGTCATCCGTAAGCAAAATGAGTCAGTCAAGGAAAAAAAATGTCCTGTGGTTATTTAGAAGTTGGTCGAGAAAGGGAGATGGGGGTGGAGAAAGAAAGAACTACTGAAATGTTCTAATTAGCCAGACTCAGAAAGTCCAGGGGCAAATGTTTTCTCCCATGTACAAAAGCTATAGCAAAATAAGGAAAATAAAGGAGAAGAGGGGCCCCATGCAAATGGAGATGAGTGGAGTAGAGGCAGGGGGCAGAGGGAGAGGGAGGAGATAACTCGTGTTATCGTGAGCACGGCAGTCGGAATGAACAAATGCCCAGTACTCATGGCCGCTAAGTCACACTGGACCAACTGATCGGTGTTGTCAACACAACCTGCCGCCGTGAGGAACACGTTCCTCTGGGCCCCCCTGGTACCATACCTACTAGCCGGATGTAGCTACTGAGCACTTGAGACACAGCCAGCGCAACGGAGGAACCGATCTTTCATTTGGACTGATGGCCGCCATATTGAATAGCACACCATTCTAGACGGCACTCTCTCGGACCTGAGGTGGCCACGGGTGTTTGCCTCAGAGATGGTGCTGCTGTCCTTGGTGCCCACATTCCCTGCATCCATATCAGGCTGAGGTCAACCTGCTTTGGATCCAAACAGCTTAGTCCTTGATAACTGGCTTAGAGGAGCCTCCATGTCCCTGAAAGGGGTCTGTGCCAAGGCTCCTGGGAGACCCTGGGGGTGGGCACACAGGGTCTGAAATCTTTCTTGTCCCTCTAGAAATCCGAATTTGGGTCATTGTAATAGCTAGCATTTCTTACATTCTAACTGTGTGACAGAGTCCATTTTAGAGCTTGATCTCACTTAATCCTATTGAAACTCTGTGAGGTAGACACTGCCCAAATCCCCTTTGTACAGACAGAAAGAAGAGGCTTAAAAGGAGTGTGTCCAGAATCCCGCAATTCACAAACAGTGGGTCCTAGATTTGAACCTAAGCAGGCCGAGTCCAAAATCGGTGATGTCGTCGCCAGAGGGACCACGGCTGGTGCCGGGTTCTCCAAGTTCTAAAGAAGAGCAATAGACCCTCCACAGCGAAGGGAGTGTCGGGGGGGGGGTCCAACAGCTCATGTCGTCAAGGAGAACACAGAAAATCACACTTTTAAATAGGAAAATAAACAAGGGAACTAGGTGGCTCAGATCACCTGACACCTCACCCCAACGAGAGCCCACGGTGGGGGGGGTCTCTCCCTCCTCCACAGCCCACTCCTTTGCCTCCGTAGCTCCAGATCCACAGGTCTGGGACGGACCGCGTCATTGGTTGGACTTGCCTTCAAGCCCGGGCTCTCCTCCAGAACTTATGGAAGACACAGACTGGCCTCGCAGCTTCTAGCGCAGGTGCAGCACCCAGACAGGCCGCGGTGAGACGGGTGGACGTCGGGTGGACAGATCATCATCACCACCAGCCACCACCGCCCCCCTGACCTCTGCATCACGGCTGGCCACAGCAGGCCTCTGTGCATGTCACGCCACCAAGAGCTGCTTCCAGTCCACTGAGCACAGCCAGACTCCAAACTCCTGGGCGGACCCTAGAGGAAGCACCACCGGGGTTGATTTCTTCTTCAAGAGAACATTCCCCATGCTACCGTCACTCAGATGCTACCGTCACGATCCTCTGTCACATTGGGGCATCTTTTATTGGCTTGATATTTATCTTCAAAGAGAGCCTACATTTTTATTTGATTTAACAGGAGACTTTCTATCACGTCTGAGAAGATGGGGTTGTATTTTGTCTCTGAGTGGTCGCTAAAATAAACACAAAACCCTGAAAGTCTCGCAAGTGCACCCAGGACCCATCCAAACACGTCCTCCATTCTGGGAGATGCTGCTAGGTGTAAAGTGTCACCGTCCAGTGTCCCGTGAGGTTCTGAGGATGGGGATGGACGGTGATGTCTAGAGACAGGAGGAAGCTCAGCCCCCATGCCCAGCATTCAGAGCCGGGGGCGCCTGGGAGATCTCCCTCCGCATCCTCCTCCCTCCTCCTTTGGCTTAACCAAGTCCCACGGTGCCTTTGTTCCCGGGTCCACTCAACACAGGACGTGATGTGGGCACAGCCCCTCCTCTCCTCCTCTGCTTACCCCAAAATTCTCTTTAGGATTAACATGGGCCCCCTTCTAAGAGACCAAAATCAGTCTGTTCATGTGCATGTGCGTGCGTGTGTGCGTGTGTGTGTGTGTGTGTGTACAAATGAACATGAGCCTTCAAAACAATAAAAAAAGACAAGAAAAGAGGAGGGAGGGAGGGGCAGGGGAGTTTGAAACTGGAGCAATTTTTGGTATTCAGAAGGAACAGACGCCTCTCCTTGCAGTTAAAGTGGCGAGCGAATCTACTCACAAAGCCTACATCTACCTCTGTCCTGCGATGATATAAATGCTGCATAAAACCACCTTCTCTCTGCACAGAGAGCCCTGTGAACAGACCTGCTGTGATTGCAAAGCAGGACGCAGCCAGCCCTTGGAAGGACAGAGTCCTCTGGAGGAACCTGGGAAGGACATGCCTGTCCTGTGCCTGCTCTCTGCATCCCCTTCCCCCCCTCCCTCCTCCTCCCTCCCCCCCTCCTCCTCCTCCATCTCTCCCCCTCCCTCCCCCTCCTCCTACTCCTCCTCCCTCCCCCTTCCTCCTACTCCTCCTCCATCTCTCCCCCTCCCTCCCCCCCTCCTCCTACTCCTCCTCCCTCCCCCTTCCTCCCCCTCCTCCTACTCCTCCTCTATTTCTCTCCCTTCCTCCCCTCCTCCTACTCCTCCTCCATCTCTCCCCCCCTCCCTCCCCCTCCTCCTACTCCTCCTCCACCTCTCCTCCTCCCTCCCCTCCTCCCCTCCTCCTTCCTCCTCCCCCTCCTCCCTCCTCCCTCCTCCTCCCCTCCCCCCTCCTCCTACTCCTCCATCTCTCCTCCTCCCTCCCCCTCCTCCACCCTCCCCCCCTCCCTCCCCCTCCTCTTCCTCCACCTCTCCTCCTCCCTCCCCCTCCTCCTCCTCCCTCCTCCCTCCTCCTCCCCCCCTCCTCCACCCTCCCCCTCCCCTTCCCCTCCTCCTACTCCTCCATCACTCCTCCCTCCCTCCTCCCCTCCCCCCTCCCTCCCCCTCCTCTTCCTCCACCTCTCCTCCTCCCTCCCCCCTCCTCCCCATCCTCCTCCCTCCTCCTCCCTCCCCCTCCTCCACCCTCCCCCTCCCTCCCCCTCCTCCTACTCCTCCATCACTCCTCCTCCCTCCTCCCTCCTCCTCCTCCCTCCCCCTCCTCCTCCTCCACCTCTCCCCCTCCCTCCCCCTCCTCCTACTCCTCCATCACTCCTCCTCCCTCCTCCCTCCTCCTCCCTCCCCCTCCTCCCTCCCCCTCCTCCTACTCCTCCATCACTCCTCCTCCCTCCTCCCTCCTCCTCCCTCCCCCCCCTCCTCCCTCCTCCTCCATTTCTCCTCCCCCCCTCCTCCTCCATTCTCTCCTCTTTTCCACTTCTTCTAGAAGAGGAGGGTGAGCCAGAGTCCGTAATTCACACCTGGGTCATTCTGGATCCCGTCCCAAAGACGCTTCCTTGGAACAAGAGCGAGCTACCGTGCTGGTGTTCCTGAACTGGGGCTGCCGACAGCAGCCTCTCTGATCGGGAAGCGAGTGCTCAGTCGAGTTGGTTAAATTAGTCAGTCCATCAAGTGAGACGCACACTCCCCAGACTCATGCCCCACGCCTCCACAGCGCGAGCGCGCACAGGGAAAGGCAGGGAGTGGAGAGGCCCCAGCAGGGCAGGAGTGTCGGCGAGAGCGACCCGAGGTCAGCAGACTGGTGTTGACCCACAGCGCGAGCTCTCGGAGGAACCAGGAAGATTTCCCAGAATCTTAAAAGAACGGTCGATGCACTTCACCAAAAGCTGCTCAGACCTCGGGAGAGCTTCAAGTGCTCTCTGACTCAAAGGATCTCCCCCGCAGAGTCGCAGAGTCGGGGGGAGAGGGATGTTCCTGTGCTCTGGAGAGGAGCAAGAGGGCGCGTGCTCCGGGGCAGGCTCCGCCAACTCCCCACTTCCCGTTCATTCCAAAGCTCAGGGAGGACCAAGAAGATAGAGAAACAGGATAAAGGCCCCGCAATGGGCTTGCACTAGGAGGCTTTATGACTGTCAAAAGGACACTGAACTTGGAGCCTAAAAAACTGGGTGGGGCCAGGCGTGGAGGCACATACCTGTAATCCCAGCGGCTCGGGAGGCTGAGGCAGGAGGATCGCAAGTTTGAGGACAGCCTCAGCAACTTAGCAAGACCTGTCACAAAAACAAACAAAAATAAAATAAAAAGGGCTGAGGATTGTAGGAACCCTAATTAAGGAGATAGCTAAGATTGCGGTTAGCTGAGAGCCATAAAAGATGTTCAAGTTTCACCTGATATTCATACATTCATCTAAGAATCTTTTTATGCCCGTGAACACTGTGTGACACACCTGTAAGCTCGAGCTGTAAGCACTTGTCCTTGTTAAAGTAAAATGTGTTTAAACGGGTGAGGGTCAGTGGCTGGTGGTTGGAGTTTGTAGTAGTGGTTGGAGTTAGAGGAGAGTTGGAGTTGTGTTTGGAGTTCGAAAGGTTGTTGGAGCCGGAGAGAGAAGTTAGAAGAGAGAAGAATAAAAGAACTTTTTCATTTCCATCCTGCCTCCGAATTTTCTCCGGCAGCATCATAGCTGCAAGCGGCAGCAGCAGGCAGCTACAGGGGATGTGGCTCAGTGGTTAAGCACCCCTGGGTTAAGTCCCTGGTACCCAAATCAATAAATATGAATAAAAACCCAGGGAGGGAGCCTGGTTCTTCAGTTTAACAGAAGTGTGTCTATTGGGGCAAATGTCTCGGAACCTCGGTTGCCCCATCTGTCCAGTGGGAAAGTCATTTCATCCTCACCAAGTGACAGTGAGGATGAAGTCAGAAAGGGTGCCTATCTGTGCTCTGGAAGTCAAAGAGCAGGTCTCAAATGCAGAATAAGTACTGTCATTAATAACGGCACGCTCGCCTCTGAGCTCTCCTCCTCTACCTACCCTCCTAGGGAGCATAATGATATCTGTGATAATTATTACTCACGGAAATTACATTTCTCCATTAGTTCTTCTTTTATGGAAACCCATTAAAATACTTTCAGCAGCCTGCCTTCTTTAAAGCTGGTGTTAATCACTATTTTATTCCAAGACGTGGGTCTAAGGAGAAAAACAAGGGAGGCTTCAGACCTTCTGTGACGTGCTTGGATCGTAAGGTGGATTTTTGCTCTTTTCAAACTGTCAATAAACAGAAGGACAGCGAGAGACTTAGACAACCATGAAATACCCAGCAATTAACACAAGGCCGGATCTCCAAGGTGCTTACAGAGGCTGTAATAAGTTAAGACAATGTTTTGCCCGCAAATTCAGCATGTGCCCAAGTGACAAGTTTACGCTCTGCTGCGTCTCACGGAGTGATTTGGAATTTCTTCCTGTTATTCTCGGAGTCTTTATGGACTGGGCATCTGCTGTAGATAGAAGACAGACAGAATGCACAGATGGATTCAACTCAGAGGAGGGCATAGAGACAAAAGGGTATCTTAAAAATATGCGACAGGGGGCTGGGGTTGTGGCTCAGCGGTAGAGCGCTCGCCCAGCACGTGCATGGCCTGGGTTCGATCCTCAGCACCACGTAAAGATAAAGGCATTGTGTACAACTAAAACGAATAAATTAATATCTTTTAAAACATAATGTTAAAATTTTTTTTAAATATGCAACATGATTAGAAAGAACCTAATAAATAATCTCCACCCACCTTCTCAATTTTAAAAGGTAAGGGAATTAACCCACCCAGGTCACAAAGCTAGTATTGCAGCCATTACTAATAATGGCTAAGGTGCATTGAACATCTACTACATGCCGAAGTTTTTCCTGAGTTCCCAGTGTGCAATGTCTCAATTTTCCCAGGAAACTCAGGATGCTGTCATTACTGTTAAGGAAACTGAGGCTCAGAAAGGTGACACAACTGGCCCAGGGTCACTTGGCGGAGAGGACGCAGAGACAGATTTGGAACCTGAGGGTACACAGAGCTGCACGGATCCCAAGACCCCTGGTTTCCAATGCAGCACCAGCTCCCGTTACATATTTTAATATGAAAATTTTTAATTTAAAATCTTTCTGTCATTCTGGCGGTAATTGGAAAATTCCCTTTCTTTTTTAATGAACTTGCAAAAAATAATCACCTCCCCAAATTGCACATGCCCTCTTTCCTAGCGGGAGCTACTGCGTGCACAGAGGACTCGTTGGGCTGGGGCTAAGCCTCTCCATAAATAAGCCGTGCCCAGGCCGAGCCCGCGTGGCTGTCACCGCATGCATAATAGACGAGCGTGCCAGGAGCAGCCCGCGCTCGCCTCCTGAGCTCGGTCCCAACTGCCCACAGCTGATGAGCAGGCGTCTCACAGGGACGATCAGACGCCAGCCCCGTGCCTCCAGGGTTGACCCCAGCTTCCCAGCACCCCGCGCTGATTTCTCCCCATTCCATCTGGCCCTGTGCTTCCTGCAGACAGGAGGGAAAGCCAGGAAAACCCCTGGAGCCCGGCCTGGAGCCGGGGTTCCCCTCCCCACCTCTGAACACCGGGAGAGCAGACGTGCGAGTCCCTGAGGGGCCTGGTCTCCGAGGGTTCAAGTCCCAGCTCTGCCATTTACCAGCCCTGGGCCCCCCACGCCACCGCGACTTCTTTAGCCTCCTAGTTTTTTCCGCTACCGAATAGGAAAAATGGTTTCCTGCAAAGGATCCAGTGAGGGTCAAATGAATGTGCTGAGGATGGCCAATGCTCATTCAGCCTGCGCTGCGTGCCGGACACTTGGCTAAACGCTGAACACGGCGTGTTGCTCCACGACTCTCACAAATCCGTCGCAGTATCTTTATTCCCACGTCACAGGTGAGGAAACCAAAGCACAGAGAGGTGCTGCAACTGGCCCAAGGTGTCACAGCAGGCTTTGCACCAGCAATCTGGCTCTAGACTAAAATCCCCTGGGGGACCACCCTGTTCATTAACAGAGTCCAGAACGTAGTAGGTGCTCAATGAACTTTACTTGTGCTGTTAGTATTGAATTGCCTCCTAAAATCGCTCACCTCGTCAGAAGGGACGGTGGTCCATGCCCTGGGGAAGACAGAATCACCGGGCACTGACCCTCAGGGGCGAGAGGTGCTTGACCTGCATCTTCTTACTCACTCCTAGCAGCCCAACGTGGGCTAGCTTCTTGATTCCCACTAACTGCGTGGGGGGCTGAGGCCGAGGCCTCTCACAAGGCAAGCAGGAGAGCCAGGGTGAAGGCCCAGCCTGACCAGCTCCGGAGCCACGCCCTGGCCGCCGGGGCGAGCCCTCCTAGCGTCACCACTTGGTCACAGATTTCCTCTGTGTCATGGTGGCCGCAGGACGGGGCCTCCCTAAGCTCACGGTGCTCAGTGTCTCCCCACGGCAGACTGGGCTCGGCAGGGCGGGGAGGGAGGCTCTGAGCAGGCGACAAGCCCCGGCAGCGCAGCAGCTGGGGTGTGGGCGACAGGCCCCTCGGCGAGGGCGTGAGGGGTCCTCAGCTCCTCCGAGCCTTCTCACCCCGCCACTCGGGACTCAGGGGCTCCTGAGGTCGGGGAACCAGGACGGTCCTCCCGCCACCCCGTCACCCGACGCTCGCCCTCTCACCTCCCTTAGAGTCTGCCCTTGTCACCAGGCCTGTGTGGCTCCCAGGGCCACTCCACCACCAGGGACCGCAGGGACACCACCAACGGGTGACCCAGGGATGCCCGAGATGACGAGGAGCAACCTGGTAACCCTGTGTGCACTCGGCACATCCTGCAAAGCCTCCCTGGCCACCACGAGTCCCCCCCACGGGCACAGAGCAGTGGGGACCTTCCTCGTGACAGCGCCTGCAGCTGGATGGCAGCGGTCCTGTCAGGGAGGGGTTCAGGGACACCAAGGTGGCAGACTGGGCAGGAGAAAGACACTGCTGGAGGACAAGGCAGGAGACAGTCCTGTCCCCGCCACGGCAGAGCCACCACCCCGACAGCTCCCACCACCGAGGACATCATAGGGACAGCTCCCACCATCAAGGACATCAAAGGGACAGCTCCCACCACCAAGGACGTCACCGTGACAGCTCCCACCACTGAGGACACCATAGGGACAGCTCCCACCACTGAGGCCGTCACCGTGACAGCTCCCACCACTGAGGACGTCACTGCGACAGCTCCCACCACCGAGGACGCCATAGGGACAACTCCCACCACTGAGGACGTCACTGCGACAGCTCCCACCACCGAGGACGCCATAGGGACAGCTCCTACCACTGAGGACGTCACTGCGACAGCTCCCACCACCGAGGACGCCACAGGGACAGCTCCTACCACTGAGGACGTCACTGCGACAGCTCCCACCACCGAGGACGCCACAGGGACAGCTCCCACCACCGAGGACGCCACAGGGACAGCTCCCACCACCGAGGACGTCACAGGGACAGCTCCCACCACCGAGGACGTCCACAGGGACAGCTCCCACCACCAAGGACGTCCCTGCGCCAGCCCCCACCACCGAGGACGTCACAGGGACAGCTCCCACCACAGGACGTCACTGCGACAGCTCCCACCACCGAGGACGTCACAGGGACAGCTCCCACCACCGAGGACGTCCCTGCGCCAGCCCCCATCACAGGTTCAGATTTTACAATGGCCAGGGGAAGTTTCCTGCTCAGGGTTTCTGAAGTGGCCGTGGGCGGGGACTGGAAAACGCTGCACTCGGGCCTCATCCGCTAGCCCCGGGGAGAGATGGGGAGGTCTTCAATCAGGTCCCTTAGGGAAGGGCACCCGCAGCCCAGGGTGTGAGACCCCCGCTCCAGACCCGCCCGCAGCCCTCCCTCTGCCTGCCCACCCCGCCCCGCGCTCCGCCACTTCCGCGCCTCTTGCTCAGTTCTTGGTCCAGGACGCCAAGGACCTGGACTTCGACAGGACATCCCAACAGGGACGGTCCCCCTGCCCCACCCTCCCATGACCCCCTGGACCTGCCCCAGCTACAAGGGCCTCTCTGACCCTCCGGCATCAGGTTCTTCCAGGGGGCGGGGGCTGCGGCTCAGTGGCACAGCGCTCGCCTCGCACGCGGGAGGCCCTGGGTTCGATGCCCAGCATCACATTAAATAAATACATAAATAAGGTACCATGTCCGTCTACAACTGAAATGTTTTTTTAAAAAAAAAGACTCTTCCAGGTTCAAGGCTTGGACTGTGCTCTTCCTTCTTCCTGAATTCTCTTAGGCCACCTGTGATCCCTGGAGACCCCTCTGCCGCCCCGAGTTCCCTTCCCAGGGTCAGGACACCTCCCCGGCACTGCTCACTGAGCCACGATGCTGGTGCCATACGCCACTCTCCCTAGACAGCTCGACCCCTTTCAGTGACCCAGCAGAAAGCCAAGGAAGCCACCTTCCCCGTGCCTGGGTGCACAGGCGTCCCTGGACAAAGACTCGACTCTTTCAGGGCAGGCTGTGACGTCCCGGTTACGCGGATCCTATATGCGCGGCTTGTATAAACAAAATAAAATATGCAAAATATTCCCCAGATTGCAATCTCACCCAGTTAAAATTCACGTCCTAATAAAAGTGATGATAAGCAAACACTGTCTCGGGGCCGGGCGCTGTTCTAAGCACCTCACTCCCCTACCCGAATATAGGCTTGAAAATCACCATAGGGATGGGTGATCTTATCACCTTCCCCAATTTACAGATCCAACACAGAGACACAAAAGGGTGAGGTGACAGGCCCAACACCACACCGATGGTCAGCCATGGAGTGTGAATTTGGGCCCCGCCCTGCGGGATTCTGACCTCCGAAGCCCGACGCAGCCTCGTGTGCAGTCCACACCACCACACTTACTGCTAAAGCTAGTAATTCATTCTCTTGACTCGCTGCACTCCCGACCAGCACATTCCATTGTGTGTAATTTCAAATTTCCGTGAAAGTTGGAAGCCGAGGGAGCGGGGTGCGGTGGAATTCCCCGGGGGTCTAATTTCGACTGGGAGCGTGGAAAGCAAGCTCTGAAGAAGGAGGCTTGAACAGTAAGATGGAAGGGCAGAGGCAGAGGAGGCCTGGGGAGGGACAGAGCCCTACGTGACCGGAACAGCCCGTCCAAAGCCCAAAGACGGGGGTCAGAGGGCAGGGCACATTGAAAGAACCGACCTCAAGCCCTCGTCTTGAAAGAGAGCAAGAGGAGAGGGTGGTGTGCAAGCAAGGAACTTGACCGACTTCCAGGAACTTGACCGTGATGAGGGGTGTAGCAGGGGAGAGACTCAGGGGCAGCTCAGAGAGGGAAACGCACTCTGTTGAGAGCTCCCAGGTGACTCCAGCAGGCACCTGAGGTCACGAGCCACCAAGCTAACATCATCTGGGTGGAGGGAGGGCTTGGGGAAGGGAGAGGTTGGGACAGGCCAGTTGGGACACAGGCATCACAGGTGATAAGATCCTTGAGGGAAACAGGCCAAATGATAGAGTCTAGTCGGGAGAGAAAGATGGAGAGAGAGAAAATGAGGGAAGCCGGGGCCTTTACACCCAACCTGTGCTTTTCTCCCCAGACCCTCTTCCTACCTTTTCCTTCCATTGCTCATAATGGAAGTTCATCAGATGACAGAATTGCAGAGTGACAAAGCTGCTCATCTGACAGATGAAGAGACTAAAGATCGGACTGGGTGAGTCGCACAGCCAGAAGCTGTGTGTTTGGCTGCCCTGCCTTTTCAATTACTAAGCTCCCTCATATCAGTTCATTCTTTTTATTACTATAACAAAATACCTAAGGCAGGTGACTTTATAAAGAAAAGAGGTTTATGTTAGATTACAGCTCTGGTAGAGCAAAGGTCTGTGGCTGCATCTTGATGGCCTTCCTGCTGGCAGAATTCCAAAGTTGTACAGAGCATTACTTAGACAGGATGTGTGTGTGTTTGTGTTTGTGTGTGTGTGTGTGTGTGTGTGTGTGTGTGTATCACTCTGGTCTCCCTCTCTCTAGATTTAATCATAGGGGATCCACCCCAAAAAACTTATCTCTTTCTTATCACCTCCAAAGCCCCCATCTCTAAACTCAATAGTTGAATTAAGTTTCTACTATCTCACTACCCCATAATGGGGATTAAATTTCAGCGTGAGATTGGGGTGGGGGTGGGGAGTCACAAACCATATTCAAAATATAGCACCCCCCAGGGAAAAAAACCAAAGGAACATGGGGCAGCAAAACACCACCGACCCAGGCACAGCGCCACAATTCACACCGATCCCATTAACGGGTCG
The DNA here is from genome assembly GCA_025594165.1 of Tamias sibiricus. Lineage (NCBI taxonomy): Eukaryota > Metazoa > Chordata > Mammalia > Rodentia > Sciuridae > Tamias > Tamias sibiricus. The sequence goes on along the minus strand of CM046674.1, from coordinate 13,243,102 downwards.
TGTTCAGACAACCTTGTAAAGCTGAGGGATGTGGCTTCTCTTGCTTTTATACGGGAGTGTCAGAAGCCTCCCGGCCATTCGTTTGATGGAGAGGTTGCTAAATGTCATCCCAGCGGCCGCATCCATCTGCGTAATGGCTGAGCACCAGCATCTGCAGAAAGCCCGGAGACCTCACCAAACTGCGCAGAGAAGCTTCCCCAGCCCTCGGGCCATGCGCTGCAAGGATCCTGGAAGTGAGCAGGTCAGGGATGCAGTGACTGGCCTTGGAGGCCAGGGGCGTTCGTCCCAGCCCTGATTCTGCTGCTGACTCCTGTGGCCTTTTGGAAATCACTTCCTCTCTGGGGTGGCTCTGCCTAGAAGGGCAAACAGGTGGCTAGAAGTGGCCCCACACCTGCGCACACAGCATTGCAGAAGAAGGGCATTCTCTCACAATCTGGCGGTGCCCATAATCCCCCCGCTCTGCTCTGGGTTAACTGTGGCCACAGTCCTGCTTGCTGCCGGACAATGTCGCCGTGGTGGGCAGTGACAAGAACTTAGGCCGCTCACGCCTCTGCAGCTGGGCCTGTGCGGGCGCGGCCGGCCGACAGGGGGCGCTGGCGCTCCTCCTGCGCGTCTCCTGCCTCCCGGCTCCGGGAGACCCAGGGGCGCGCCTCTCGGGTGGCAGAGCCCCGGGAGAGCAAGCTGGGGAGGCACCGAGGCTCCCGAGACCTGGGCTTGGACCAGCACACCGCGGCTCTCCGCCTCTAGCAGCCCAAGCGGTCCGGGGCCACGCCCAAGTCCAGGGCAGGGAAACGCGTCTGCTCCTTCCTCTGGTGCAAGGGCCACCAAGTCCTGGGGCGGAGCTTGCGCAGAGGGCGGAGCCCGCGAACGGCTCCCCTGCGCCCCTGAGCAGGGGAGGGCCTGCCCCGGCCAGCGTCCTCACCCCCGACGCCGCTGCCTCTGCCGGGGTTGGGCCCCAGCTGCGGGGCTGGACGGCGCCTCCATCCACAGAGCCACATCCCATCTACTCCCCAAGTCCCAACCGAGGGGTCCCATCCTCTGGCCTGGGGCATGTGCCCCCCAGCGCCCCGGCCAGCCCGAGGCCGGCTCCAGATCACATGTGTGGCTCTTAGGTGCTAAGGCCCTGGCCACACAACGGGGACTCAGCGAACGGGGGTCTTCGGTGCGGAGGCGTCTGTGATGGGCTATGGTGCCCGAGCAGAGTCTCCCTCACACGATGCCCACCCCCAGGTCAGCCCCTCGGGCAGGTGAGCGGAGTGATCTCCACCCTGGGAACCCCTTGCTTCAAAGGGGTCTGTGTGGTCACTCTGCCTCCCCCACCCGCTGGTACCCCGGGGGTTCCAATCTCACACATCCCCTCAGGGCCTGCGTCCTCCCCAGAGCCCAGGCCTACCCAGGGAGCGAGTGGACAGCAGACATCACGGGGTCTCTCTGGAGGACCCCAGCCTCTTCCTTCAGTCACAATGCCCCCAGCTTCTTCCTTGAAGAACCCTCCCTGAAATCCGCTCAGGCCTGAAGACTCACACCGGAACCTCGACTCACTGTTTTTCCAATACATCCACCCCCAAGGACAAGCCCAGTAGTTTTCAAGGTAAGAAATTTAAATAGAAGTAAAAAACAACAGTGAGAAAAAACGAGAACTAGCTTATGCATTCTGGTATAGTAAGCTCGTCTGAAGAAAGAGCCAATGCGACGGAGGGATGGAGAGACAGACAAACGGATGGTTGGATGGATGGATGGTTAGATGGATGGACAGATGGACAGACGGATGGTTGGTTGGTTGGATAGATGGGTGAATAGTTAGATGGATGGAGGGATGGATGGTTGGCTGGATGGACAGATGGATGGATGGAGATAGAGGGAGGGAGACTTATTACAGGCTCTTGCACAATTATGGAAGCAGTCCTGCCTGCTCTGCTGTCGGCCAGCTGAAGACCCAGGAGAGCCAGTGGCATGTGACTCAGTTCAGGCCCAAAGGCCTGAGAACCAGGAGCACCGATGTCTGAGGCCAGGAGAAGATGGGTGTCCCGAGCTCAAGAACAGACACGGTGACTCTGCCCCTCGCGCGCCTTTCTGCTGTCTTCAGGTCCCCACGGACTGGAGGATGCCCACCTCGGTCTGGAGGATGGGTCTCCTCCACCAGCTACCTAGGCTCATCCTCCTGGAAACACCCTCATGATGTGCTGCCCAGAGGTACTGTTTGACCAGCTACGCGGGCACCCCCTTGTGCAGATGCTGTGGAAACTCTTGTCACAGGACTCGACTCACATGTGGAGTCACAGTCCTCATAGCTAGCTGTCGAGTTGACAGGAATCAATGACAAAATACATGTCAATTCCTGCATCGTGCCCGGTCCTTACAGGCTCTGGATCTGGTGTGGCCTGGGTGTTTAATTTCGCCCTCTACGGGACCGGGCCACTTCCCCTCCTCCAGGACGTCTCTGCCACCTTCCTCGGAGTCAGCAGCAGCCAGCCTCTGCCGGCAGGTCCTCCCTCCCCTCCCTGCTGAGTGCCTGGGGACCCCTCTGTGCACGCTCCTCAGCGGTGGCTGCAACAGACACACAAACCTGTGAGCAGAACTCATTAGCTCCGCCACAGGCCCTGTCGCTCACACCTCACACCCTGCTTCTGAGTGGCGTCCGGGGGTTCAGGCGGAGAAAAGAGAGAGAGAGAGAGAGAGCAAGTCGGCCTGCCTGGCTCCCGTGGCCTCCTGGAGCACATCAAAGTGGCCTCCCATCCTTGCAGGCACGAACTGGAGCCCGGCAGATGTGCCTCGGGCCTGGCCGTGCCACCCCTGCTCAGGGCACAATTTAGCAAATACTTTCCCGCGGCTCTGGGAAGTGGGACCTGCAGAGATTTGGTAACTGACAACCTGGGTTCCAGCAGGCCCTGATCCCGGCAGCCTCCTGTTGCTTTAATTGCTTGAAGATCCACACCAAGGGCCAGAATTCTGAATCACCTAAAGGTGACGGATAGGAAGCTTCCAGATTGCCTCTGCTCTGAACGAAAGGACGTTTTCCATTTCAGGGAGAGCAGCAGCGTGGGACGGCTCGGGGAACACCTGTGATCTAAAGCATTTCCCCACAATAGGTCCACAGTCCACAGACAGAAGAGATCGGACAGGGGGACCCCAATGTGGACGGGACTGGCTTGGAAGGTCATGGGCGCTAGCAAGATTCAAATGGGACCCTGTCGCTCAAGGCAGAAACCTGGGCATTAGCAACGATTCTTCTCCCTCTTTCTCTCGCTGACCCTTCAATCTGCAAGCCCTGACAATGCAGCTGCTCAACAGCCCTTGAACCTGTCCCACCCTCTCCACTTCCATTACCAGAGCCCTAGACCCCCTCTTATCTCCATCTCACCAGCTCAGATCCACTCTCCAGCGCTCTAAACCACCCATGGACCAAATCTGGCTCAGTGTATGGATTTGTAAATAAAGATTTATTGGAATGCAGCCGTGCACACATTGTTACATACTATCCGGGGCTGTTCCACACTAACCACAGCAGAGCTGAGGAAGTGTAAGGAGACTATGTAGCACCCAAAGTCAAAAGCATTCACCATTTGTCTCCCTAAGAAAGGGTCTGCAGACCCCTCCCTTAAACCACCACCTGTATAAGCTCATGTCACATATCTCCTTCCTCCTGTCCCCACAGCCAAACTGGAAAATTACAAATTCCTTACCAACTATGCAGCATCCATAAAGAATCGGTCCTCTGCCGGTTCAGGGAGGACACGTGGGCAGCCCGTGGACTTTGTCTAGTCCATCTTTTTGTGTGTGTGGTCCATACAGGGTTTTAAATATTCAATCACTTGCCAACTTTGCAAAATCATGAAAGTCTACCTAAAAATTCACCTTTCTGACTTAACATGAGAAATAGGAAATTCTGGCAATACGTGGTCCCCATTTCCACTTGACAATGATCATCCAGAATCAAGGTGCCTCTGCCCCTTAGATAGAGCCTGTGCTTGCCAGCTCACCTCAGACCCCACCCCTCCCTATCGTGCTACACTCAACCTGCTTCATGATGCCGGCTTCTGAGTTTGAAGCCCCCACCCTTTCTTCTTTTTCTACCAAGCAATCCTCTTTCTAAAATCATTTTCCTATAGTTAAACCAAAAGGCTGAGGTCCCAAAGGAGCCGTGTTCCCTCCCACCTGCTCACCTGGAAACACACTGTCTCCTTGTATGAGTTTGCTCAAGCTGCTACAATAAGTACACAGCAGACTTGTGTTTTCTTGGAAGTCCAAGATCAAGGTGACCATAGGGCTGCTCCTTCGAGGTCTCTCTCCTTGGCTTGCAGATGGCTACCTTCTCCCTGTGTGCCCACGGGGGCTTCCCTGTGTGTCCGTATCCTAATCTCCCCTTCCCCTGTGGACACCAGTCATATTGGATTGGGACCCACCCCCAGTGACCTCCCTTGATCCTGATTTGCTCCTTGAGGAACCTGTCTCCAAAGACAGCCCCACGCTGACACACTGGGCGTTCCACATGGGAATGGGGACAGCACGGTGCAGCCACAACCCCGCTTCCTGAGACACCCTTCCCCACAACCACCTACCGACACCCTCCCCCCAGGAACCAGGCCAGGCACAGCTCTCTCTGACTACCCCTGTGGGTTGCGTTGAAACTCACACACCTTCTCTAGAAACCCATCACCTGACACCATGATGATTTATAGCCTCCTTTGTCCCCCTAATGGTGAGCTTCTGGTTGGTGGTATCTTTTCTCACCTATAGTCACTCAACAAACACCCATCAGGAGTGTGCCCTGTGCCGGGCACTGTGAAAATGAATGACAGTTCAGCAGCAAACAAGACAGACAAGGCCCCTGCCTTCCTGCACAGGGTTCACATTCTGCTGAGGGACAGGGACAAAAAAGGAGTAAATAAACAACAGTGACCAACTTCACAGCATATGTTTCACCTAGTGTCGGCATGGAATGAAAACAATGGGGGAGATTCATCTGTATTAGCCAGCTTCCCAGGACTGTAACAAAATACCTGAGGTAACTAACTTACAAAAAAAATACTAATTTTTGCTCAAGGTTTTGGAGCTTTTAGTCCTAGATCAGGCAGACCTATTGCTGATGGGCGTGGCAGATACAAATGGCAGGAAGTGTGTGATGAAGAAAAATGGAAGGGCTTGGGTCCCACCATGTTAAGGGCAGAGCTAACATGACCTAAGTACCTTCCACAAAGCACCACTTCTTAAAAAGGCCATAGCACCTCCAACAGCGCCACCTTGAGGCCAAACCTTTAACATATGAACCTCTGTGGCATATTCAACCTCCAAACTATAGCAGTATCCATCTGGCAAGGGTGGGCATCCCAGGACCTTTCCAAACCTGAAATCCTGTGACTTTTTTTAAAAAAAAACTCTGAGATTTTACGGTTTTTATATAGAACATCAAGGGCTCCCCCTTGTCCTGAAAGCTCATGTAACTTAACAACCGTGAACCTTGGGTCACCACATTCCTGTACCCCTCTTTATTTCCTGAGACCCAAGAGCCTCTGCAGGAAGAGACGGGAGGACCAAGACGGAGCCCACCGATGTCATGGCCCATCCGTCCGCCTCAAAGTCCCACAGCCCCGTGCCGGTGGTGAGGGGTTGGGCCCAGGCATGGCTGCTCTCTTCCTGCGAACTCATTTTGGATAAATTTATGGTGAGAAAACGTGGAGAGGGCAGGTGATCAGGCGCAAGAGGAAATCCCCCCCTGGGTAAATGATGCTCCTCGGGGGGTATAACAGCCCATATCAGCCCGTACGGAGGAAGAGATGGGCCATTTCTAGACTTGCTCTGGTAATAACATGAGAACTAGCACCAGCCACCCTGGGACCCCCACTCGGCTAAAAGCACAAAACCAGTGGGAACTCAGCACGGCTCCCATAATGCTCCTCTCTTCCTTTCTGTTTTCCACGATTTTTTAAAAGTAAGTGCTATTTTGGTACGACCGTATGAAAAAAGCCTGTGATAGAAAAGTTAAAATGAATTCAAATGTAGGCCCCAAATCCATGCACGCAGCTCTGTGTCTTTGAACGTGTATTCACACCAAGGAAATCTAGAATCATTTTTGTGGCATAGAAAAGTATGTGAAAGATTAATGGCAAATTTGTAGATTAATCTTGCAGGAATTGCCTTTAGGGATCCTGGACATCACCTTCTAAAACACGAAAATACATCCAGTCGTCCTTTTTTTTTTTTTTTTTTTTGGTACTAGGGATTGAACCCCTGGAGCCTCACCACTAAGCAACATCTCCAGCCCTTTTTTGTTGTTATTTTATTTTGAGACAGGGTCTCACCAAGTTGTTTATGGTCTCCTTAGGTTGCTGAGGCTAGCCTCTAACTTGAGATCCTCCAGCCTCTGCCTCCCAAATCTCTAGGCATGGTCTTTCAAAACATTCAGCACAGTTTAAAAACTACATTCCAATAAGTCCTGCATATTTAGAAACTTCTCGGCTTATAATGAGGTCACATCTGGAGAAACCCATTGAAGGTATGGTAAAGTCAACAACCATTCAGTCTGGAGAACGCACTGCATATCTGAGCTCAGAAGCGCAGCACATGTAGAGGACTGGGGGACTCCTTTGGGCTTGCAGGTCTCACGGAGGGCTGGGGCTCCCTGGGGCTCACTGCCCAGCATGAGTCTCCTGCCTCATATCACTACCCAGAAAAAGATCAAAATTCAAAGTACAGTTTCCACCTGAATGCATACTGTGGTCACACCATTATAAAACGGAAAGATCCTAAGCCAAACCATCATCAATCTGCATGTATTTCCTATGTGAATCTCATTGGTCAAAAATAAAACCAAGCTGGGCGCAGTGGCCCACACCTGTAATCCCAGCAGCTTGGGAGGCTGAGACAGGAGGATCGCGAGTTCAAAGCCAGCCTCAGCAAAAATGAGGCACTAAGCACCTCAGTGAGACCCTGTCTCTAAATAAAATACAAAATAGGGCTGGGGTGTAGCTCAGTGGTCAAGCGCCCCTGAGTTCAATCCCCAGCACCCCCGCCCCCCCCCAAAAAAAAGAAAGAAAATTAAAAGGTAAAACTCAGTCATTTTAAGTTGGAGAATTAAGAATGAGCTTTCTATGTCTGATGAACTTAGAAAGGCCAGTCTGATGTGTTTGTTGTACACTGTGGGTCATGGGCACTGTATGGGTGGGTCACAGATTGTGTGTGTTGTGGGTTCTGTGTGGTGTGGGACGCGGGTGTGTATTCTGGGTCATGCTGCTGAGTAACAGGTCATGGGGAGTCGTGCAGAGCTCGTGAGTTGTGAGTTGTGAGTTGCGTGTGAGGCTGTGATCACGTGTGCAGTGCCTGCCCTGTGGGTGTGTCCCACAGGCTGCATGGATGTGGGTGTGTGGCCTGGGTCACGTGGGAGGGCTGTGTGTGTGCGGGGGTCACGTGGGGAAGGGCATGCGTGTCGTGGGTGTGCACACCACAGGTTGTGCATGCGTGAGCTGTGACCAGGAAGCAGGTGGCAATCAACAGAGGAGGTGCGTGGTGGATACACACCCGGCTCCCTCACCTGGGCTCCCTCACCTGGGCCCCTCACCTGGGATTTCTCACCTGGGCTCCTTCACCTGGGCTCCCTCACCTGGGCTCCCTCACCTGGGCCGCCTCACCTGGGCTCCCTCACCTGGGCTCCCTCACCTGGGCCCCTCAGCTGGGCTTTCTCACCTGGGCTTTCTCACCTGGGCTCCCTCACCTGGGCCGCCTCACCTGGGCTCCCTCACCTAGGCTCCCTCACCTGGGCTCCCTCACCTGGGCCCCTCACCTGGGATTTCTCACCTGGGCTCCTTCACCTGGGCTCCCTCACCTGGGCTCCCTCACCTGGGCCGCCTCACCTGGGCTCCCTCACCTGGGCCCCCTCACCTGGGCCCCCTCACCTGGGCTTTCTCACCTGGGCTCCCTCACCTGGGCTCCTTCACCTGGGCTCCCTCACCTGGGCCCCTCACCTGGGCTTTCTCACCTGGGCTCCCTCACCTGGGCTTTCTCACCTGGGCTCCCTCACCTGGGCCCCCTCACCTGGGCCCCCTCACCTGGGCTCCCTCACCTGGGCTTTCTCACCTGGGCTCCCTCACCTGGGCCCCCTCACCTGGGCTCCCTCACCTAGGCTCCCTCACCTGGGCTCCTTCACCTGGGCCCCCTCACCTGGGCCCCCTCACCTGGGCTCCCTCACCTGGGCCCCCTCACCTGGGCCCCCTCACCTGGGCTCCCTCACCTAGGCCCCCTCACCTGGGCCCCCTCACTGGGCTCCCTCACCTGGGCCCCCTCACCTGGGCTCCCTCACCTAGGCTCCCTCACCTGGGCTCCTTCACCTGGGCCCCCTCACCTGGGCCCCCTCACCTGGGCTCCCTCACCTGGGCCCCCTCACCTGGGCCCCCTCACCTGGGCTCCCTCACCTAGGCTCCCTCACCTGGGCTCCTTCACCTGGGCCCCCTCACCTGGGCCCCCTCACCTGGGCTCCCTCACCTAGGCTCCCTCACCTGGGCCCCCTCACCCGGGCCCCCTCACCTGGGCCCCCTCACCTGGGCTCCCTCACCTGGGCCCCTTCACCTGGGCCCCCTCACCTGGGCTCCCTCACCTGGGCCCCTTCACCTGGGCTCCCTCACCTGGGCCCCCTCACTGGGCTCCCTCACCTGGGCTCCTTCACCTGGGCTCCCTCACCTGGGCCCCCTCACCTGGGCTCCCTCACCTGGGCCCCCTCACCTGGGCTCCCTCACCTGGGCCCCCTCACCTGGGCTCCCTCACCTGGGCTCCTTCACCTGGGCTCCCTCACCTGGGCCCCCTCACCTGGGCTCCCTCACCTGGGCCCCCTCACCTGGGCTTTCTCACCTGGGCCCCCTCACCTGGGCTCCCTCACCTGGGCTCCCTCACCTGGGCTCCTTCACCTGGGCTCCCTCACCTGGGCCCCCTCACCTGGGCTCCCTCACCTGGGCCCCCTCACCTGGGCTTTCTCACCTGGGCCCCCTCACCTGGGCTCCCTCACCTGGGCTCCCTCTGAAGGGCTCCTTCACCTGGGCCCCCTCACCTGCGCTCCCTCTGAAGGGCATGTCCTAGAGGGTGCTCATTTGCTAAATCCCTGTCCTTCCTCCGCCCAGTTTCATTTCTACACCATTATACGATGTTTCCTGAGCTCCTTCCCAAAGAAAAGACCCGTTCTCACATTTTTTACCCCATTGATCACCTTCTGGGTGGACCCGACCGAGACAGCCCCTCTGGCTTCACCCTGAGGACACTGGGCGGCCTGGGGTTGAGGGCGAGGCATCACACCATCCTTGGGGTGTTTTAAATGTCATATGGTAAACACTGTGCAATGTATCCATGTGTCAAATACCACATCATCCCATCAATGTGTACAATATTTATGTTGTTTAGATATCAGCTAAAAATACATTTAATTCAAATTAATGAGAGTAGCATAAAGTTAAAAAAAACACTTTTTTTGTTGTTTTAGATGTCTCCCAAGAATTTATCAAGCACATAAAAACATCACTTTTTTTTCTATTGACAATAAAAAAGGGAGAACCACAGTTCCTCGTCCCTTACCTGTGACACAGAGCAATGGAGGATTCAGGAAACTGGATTTGACCTTAAATTTTTAGGTTACCTTGAGTCCATTAAAACAACCCCCAACCTTCTTTTTAAAAAAAAAAAAAATATTTATTTATTTGCTTTAGTTGTACACAATGCATTTTTACGTGGTGCTGAGGATCGAACCCGGGCCGCGCACGCACTAGGCGAGCGCTCCGCCGCTGAGCTACATCCCCAGCCCCAGAAACCCCAACCTTCTTATGGGAGAGCTTTATTTTCATCATGGTTCTATTAAACCCTTAATGAAGCTCATTTTATTGAAACTGAGGACTTATTTCTCAATATATTCAGAACTACTGAGAAGTGGTCAATTTCTGAAATACTCTCACATTAGTATTATTTTACCCAAATACATAGTCCTTTTTTTGGACTCCTAAATCAGAAAAACTTTTAAAAGAAACTTCAAGGAGACCCAAGACTCCACCGACTTCCTATATCCCAAGATCCACAGTGAGGAAGATGGCGCCGAGCCGTCCGTGCAGGAGAGACTGGCAAGGGGGAAGGAGGTCTGTCCCCTGAGCAGCAGGGCTGTGCCCCTCCAGGGGTCCTGAGGCTCCAGACTGTGTCAGCGACTGGTCCAAGGACACAGAGCCAGGAAGCTGCCTTCCCCTGCTGCCCAGCTTCCCCCCAGGACGGTCCCCAAACCAGCCAGGCCAGGGCCTGCTCAAAGCCTGTCAATCAGAATGGCCACTCCTGGCCAGGCCTCTCTCTTCCTCTCAGCCTCCACCTGCAAAACAGACCAAAGCCACATCCTGCCCCGGGACAGGAGCCTGGGGCCCACTTCCTTGGCAAGATGGGCAGCCACCGGTGGACAGGCTGTAAAAAGAGCAGCTGGGCGTTACAGCTCCCGGCCTGGCCCGGCCTGGCCCTCCCGGCACGCACTGTCCCCATCAGGGGGGTGAGGCCTGCCGGCCCTGCCAGTCTCTAAGCACGACGGACGCGGCACCCTGCCTCGCTGAGACGCCTTTGAGATTTTCTTCTGTCAGTCTCGCCTTTCAGTGTGGAGAGACAGGATGGAGCCGGAGCCTGGGGTCGGCTGAGGGGACACAGGAGAGCCGTGAGGGCACCCAGGAAAAGAAGAAGTAACCGTGGAGACGGGGAGCGTCCAGGCCACAGGCTGGGCGGGGCTGCCCTCTGAGCTGTGCGTGGGCTGTGGGCCCCCCCAGGGCACCGGCTTCCGGTTGGCACAACCTCACAGCAGAACGGGAGAGGCCAGCCCTGGACAGCCCGTGTTGTGCCTTCCTAGACAAGTGGCTCCCCTCAGGCCTGGGCCCCTCCCTGGAGGAGGAGGTGAATGATACCCATTTTATAGCATTGCTGGGGGATTTCGGGGTCGTCGTCCGTGAAGCCCCACAGACATGACGGTCACCTCGCACGGCCAACGGTCCTCACCCTCCCCGCGTGAGGCCTGGCATTTGAGGAGTGCCCACAGCAGGCCAGGCGCCGTCCCGCGGACGCTGTGAATAGGGCCGTCTCTGTTTCTCGATAGCCCTGTGAGCCTGCCCCCGCCATTCGCTCCATTTGATGGCCCAGGGGACTGAGTCGAAGCACGATGGACACTTTGACGTGACTTTCATGACTTTCGGGGGCTGTGGCCCATGCAGGGGGCAGTGCTGGGCCGACTGCAGGCAGGTCTGGCCCCAGAGCCCACGCTCCAAGCCATTCCACCGACTGTCATAGTGTGTCATCTGTAAACGTCCCTCTCTGAAATAATAGGAACCTTGGGCTCTTTTCTTAAAGGTCAAGAGTCAAAGAAGAGCTGGCATCTACAGAGCTCCTGGAGGCCACTCTGTCCTCCTGGGACGCCAATGCCACACACGAGAACGAGGCCGCAGGGTCTCGGCACCCACGGGCTTCCTCCACCTCGACGTGCTGCTCCGTGGGGCCGACCAGTTCTGCGCCGTGGCCGCCCGTCCTGGGCCCTGCAGGCCTTTCAGGAGTCCTGGCCTCTACCCACGGAACGCCAGTAGCGTCCCCTAGACGTGACAACCAGAGTGACTCTGAGTCCGCCAAATGTCCCTGGGCAGAAGGAGGGATTTCCCCCAGTGAAGAACGACCGTTTGTGTGTGTGTGTGTGTGTGTGTGTGTGTGTGTGTGTGTGTGTGGTACCAGGGAATTGAACTCAGGGGCACTCGTCCGCTGGGTCACATCCCCAGCCCTTTTTTTTTTTGTATTTTATTAGAGACAGGGTCTCACTGAGTTGCTAAGTGCCTCGCCATTGCTGAGGCTGGCTTTGAACTCGCGATCCTCCTGCCTCAGCCTCCCAAAGTGCTGGGATTACAGGCGTGCGCCACCGCGCCCGCGAAGAACGACCATTTTAACACATGAAGTAAATCCTGGAATTCAGAAAAATGTCACCAAGAGCGTTGTGCGACATCTGGGCTCCTGCACCTGGCTTCACACCTGCATTCTCTGCCTGGCTTTGGGAAATGCAGAGTCCCAGCCCTTGCTCCCACTCAGGGACTCAGAATGTCTGGAGGAGACCCCTGGGACTCCGTGCCCTTGATACGCTGCTGGGTGAGTCTCTTCCACCAGCCCAGGTCACACCGTGCACCATGATTGAGGAGCCTCGATCGTGTCATTATGAGCATGGTCCCTGGGCCGGACGGACCCAGAACAAGACGCCAGTTCCAGCATTTGCTAACGTTGCAAAAACTTGTCTTGCTTTCCAGATGCACCACACTTTGTGGAAAAATAATAGCTTCCCTGCGTTAGGGGTGAATCCAGCCCCCCAAAGAGAGAAACCTGCAGGCTTCCCCAGATATGCTCACCTGAGACATCATTTCAGAGCCAGTGATGTGAAGAAGCAGGTGTCACACAGAATCCATGTTCCTGCAGGGGAGGCGGGTGGCTCTCAGGGACACAAGTCAGTAACATAGGCTTGGCACCCATGCACCAGGCGGGAACAGTGGGGTCTTCAGAGATGAGCCCTGTAGTGCAGTTCCTGCAAGTCCAGCCTCCACATTTGGAGAGTCTGCTTGCTCTCTCATAGCACTTAAAATCCCTTTTCTATTTAAGCTGATTAGCCAATTTGAGTGGATTCTGTTGTCGGCAACCAAGAAACCAGTATCTACACTCCTCTAAACGTTTTTCCTCATCTGGAAAATGTGACCAATAATGAGTGATGTTAGGAATATAGCGTAAGTATCCAGAGCTTGGAAATTGAAGTTGGAATTCTCAGGTTCAAACTCTACCTGGGCGGTTATGCTTCTTTGGGGGGGGGGGGGAGGGGGGCAAGGGACATCAGCTTTCTGAGCCTCAATTTCCACAAAATACAATGAAATTCCAGAATGGTGGTGCATACCCGTAATCCCGGCAGCTTGGGAGGCTGAGGCAGGAGGATCACGAGTTCAAAGCCAGCTTCAGCAAAAGCAAGGTGCTAAACAAGCAGCTCAGTGGGACCCTGTCTTTAAATAAAATACCAAATAGGGCTGGGGATGTGACTCAGTGGTCGAGTGTCCCTGAGTTCAATCCCTGATAACCCAAAAAAAAAATACAATGAAGAGAGTTTTAAGGAGCTTTCTGAGGATCAAAATGGAGTTTAAACGGTGCTTTGCACTTAGAGATGAGCCACCGCCATTGTTGGGATGGTGCTAAAGGCTCGTCACCAACTGTCACCCCACCACCACAGTGCTCCAAGGGAACGAGGGTCCTCTGTGTGTTTTAGAGGTCCAGGCATTCTGACCACAACGCCCTCGCCCTTGCTGGCCCCCGCCTGGAATGACCTTCCTCGTTACCTCCTCATCTCCAGATCTTGCCAAATCCACCTGACCTCCTTCCTTGAAGAATTCAGGGCTACCATGTCCCTTCTCCGGACCTGTGCGGTGTCCGTCTATTCCTCCTGCATACTTCAGAACTCAGTTATGCTTTGCTGTGATGGGTCAGAATTTGGGCATGTCCCTTCTCCGCAGCTGGGCGGCGGGCTCCTGAAAGGCAAGCCTTGCGCCCTTGGGCACTTGGGAGGAAAGAAAAAAAACGGGGTCCTATCAAACTGACCAGTTCAGCAGACGCCAAGTCGATGTCTCAGGTCACAGGAGCAAAGGGCAGCGGGGCTGAAGGAGTGGGTGTCCCCGGAGCCCTGCAATCCACATCGGATGACTCTGTGGTTGTTTGGTCATTTGCATACAGAGGGCTTTCTGCAGGATGCAGGGAACTGCCTGTCTACCAGCGAGGCCAATTAAGAGCTCCGGGTTCTAAAAGCAGGCGGCTTAAGAAATGCCCGGGAGAATAATTAAGAGCACAAAACACAGTAATTGAAACTGGAAGTTATCAAAAGCTATTGGAGGAAGGTGAGAAAAATGGCAAGTAGTCACATGGGAGGGGACGGAGCCGGGGATGGGATGGAAGTCAGCCACCAGCAGCTCAGGCCAGCCGAGGTTCCCACAGCCACTACGCCTTGGGTATGGTGTGGCCCAACTTTTCAGAACAAAAGTGTCCCCAATTGTAAAGCAGAAATAATAACAGCACTTGCCGCATCGGGTGGTTATTAAGATTGAATGTATTAATCCACATAAAGTAATTAAAAGAGTGCTGAGCACTTAAGACTGCCGTGACTTTGGTTGCTGTGATTATGATGATTATTAATATAGCATTATGTATGCTCCAAAATAGCAGGGACCTTTTTCGTGTCATTTTATATTTTCCCCAGTATCTTGGCAACTCTGGCACCTTGAAGAAAACTCAGTAATGTTTGTTGAATGATCAAAGCAAGTGGCAATCACAGCTGGGGACAATAGTGACCCAGGTCAGCCTGCAGACCCGCGGCTCCACTGCCCTGGGCTGCCCCCGGCTTCCCACGGCAAAGTGGCCAGAACCTTGAAGAACTTGCCACCTCGGTTGGACAGGCTCGGGACCGTCCCCTGGCTGCTCCACTCTGTCTCTGCAGGCCAAGGTCCCTTCCCCACAGGTCAGATCCGGTTCCTGCGTCTTGCTCGGCCCCCTTGAATTTGAGGCTGTGGGCCATTCCCAGAATTCCAGCTCCTGCGTCCCAGCCCTACGTGACTCTTGGAAGCCGCCCATCAGCCCAGCCTCCTGCACCCTGCCTGGCTCCTAGACCCCCAGGCCCTCTTCTCCCAGGGACAGCGACCCAAACACCCCCACATTCCAAGCCCTCCCCTGGCTTCAAGCAGGGACTCTACAGTCATTCCCCTGGGCTTACATCCCGACATCTGCACTCTCCCCACATCCCCGGAGTCACTCCCTAATCTCTCTGGCCTCAGCTTCCTCATCTGGAGAATGGGGTAGCAACACACACTCAGTGACGTCAAAGTTCAACGTCTGTGACACCCAGGACAATGTCGACAAATAAAAGGGGACAGCCCGGTGCTGATCTCCTTGCTACTTCCCCGGTGGAGTCCCTGGAGCCCCACAAAATCTCTGGCCGAGACGTTGGGCCAGCAAGGGCCTGGTGATGGGAATCACGAGCATCGGGTCTGTTTCTCCAAGAGAGAGCAGAACCGTGTAATAAAACTGAATTGTGGCAAGATGCTGGGAAAAGCTGCTCACTGCTACCCTAACGGGCAAGATAAAGGGCACATCCTTGGAGGCCGGGATAGGTTTATTAATAGGGGCGCTTATCAGCATGAAATAGCGTGTGCTCGCAGATACGATCACCCGCGGAGCAGCCGGGAGGGCACTTGGGAAACTGGAAGACAGCGCCACGGGACACTGGGACAGGAGAGGAAGCCAGCTGTCCTCATGGTGAGGGCCACGATCGTCTGTAAGAAGGGTGACATCAGAGCCACAGGGTGGGGGACTGAAGAGGCAGACTCTGAACCCCTCCCTCCAGTTCCCAGCCCAGGGAGTCTCGGGGGGCACCTGGAGGTCCACTAGCAATTCTGAAGGAATCTCAGGGGACCGTGCTTGAGAGACAGCCAGGTTTGGGACAGTTTGAGTTGTCACATAAGGGTCATCATATAAAAGGAGAGCACACGTAATGACATCCGGTGCAGAATGCTTAACGGCTCTGCTCCTGGCTGACGTGTCTGCCATATTGTACTTCTGTTGTCACTCCAGAGTGTACTCCTTCACTTAGTACTGCGGGACAGTGCGCCAGGTCACGCCAGGAGCAGCCTCCGGGTCTCAGAACTTCTGTCCCTCTTACCTGCACCACTGTCTCTTTTGCTTGACCTGATCTCAGGTTGTGCCTTCGTCCATGGTGGCCCCAGGAGCAAGAGCCACACCAGGTGGCCTAAGTGAAGGGCAAAAATCACACCGGAGACAACCGTGCAGCCAAGAGATCTATTCACCAGCCTTTAATGGCTGGTCGGAGGTAGAAGAAGTACGGGGAGAGAGGAGTCAGGGAGAGGGGAGTGTGCAAGCTCTGGTGGAGGAGATGAGTCAGGGAGAAGGGAGTGTGCGAGCTCTGGTGGGAGAGAGGAGTCAGGGAGAGGGGAGTGTGCGAGCTCTGAACGGAAGGTGGGTGCCTGGTCGCACTGGCTGTGGTCTCTGGAGCTGTTGGCTGGGGCAGCTGCCATCCATCGGGCTGGAGGATGGAGCTGTTGGCAGGGGCAGCTGCCCTCGGGCTGGAGACGGTGAGTCTGGAGCTGTTGCAGGGGCTGCCTCCTCCCAGGAGGGAGGAGCTGTTGTGTCTGAGCTCTGGGCAAGCAGGAGCTTTAAGTAGGGATTTCTGGTGGGGGTGTACCAGAGCAACCTTTAACGCTATTGGCTCTTTTCCCAGGGAACAGGGTGACCTTTAAGCCTATTGGCTCCTGCCTGGGGAACAGAGCAACCTTCAAGCCCATTGGCTCCTGCCCAGGGAAAATGAAACCAGGTTGCTTCTCGTGGAAATTTCCATGGGGGAGGTGGCCCATTGGCCCAAGCCTATCTATCACAAGGTCAAGTCTCAAAGCATCATTCACAAGTTTGTTATCCCGGTTATTGTTGTTTTTTAAGTACATTGGTTGGGACCCTTTGTTGAAATTAACAAGAACCTCAAATAACAGTGAATGAGGCAAACGAGGGTTTCTTGGCTTTAAAGGAAGGACGGGCCCTGGGACTGACCTGGTGCTGCGGCTCACTCACAACTGGACCGCCCTGCCCTCCCGTGCTCAGCCGTCCACCAGGGCTGATCCTGCAGCAGGTCCAACCTCAGGCCCAGGCGGTGGCCCCTGAAAGCCCACATTCTCTTTTTTTATAAAGAGTTCCAGGGGAAGAGAACCTCTGCCTCCTCCACCAAGAGATGGCAGCTCACCTGACCAGGGCACACCGTTGGCTTTCACCCCACCCTGAAAGCACCCATGGAGATGGGAGAAGAGCTCTGATTGGTCAGGCTGGGGGCACAGCCAACCCTGGAGTCCAGGGGAAATCGACACGTCTGATGCACATTGTCCCAGAGCAAAAGGTGATAGATGGGCTACCCTCCCCCACCCCAGAGTTTTCCACATCCTGAGAGAAGCAACCTTGTTTCATTTTCAGCAGGATGTTTCTTCCCCGGGCAGGATGTTTCTTTTCCCCGGGCAAGAGCCAATAGGCTTAAAGGTCTCCCTGTTCTAGGGGCAAAGAGCCAATGGCATTGGAGTTGCTCTGGTGCACCTCCCACCAGAAATCCCTATATAGGGCCCTGTTCGAGAGACTCAGAACACAGACACACATGGACACACACATCAGCTCATCGCTGCTGAGAGGAGGAAGCCACTGCAGGAGCTCCACACCCATCGCCTCCAGCCGACGGCAGCTGCCCCAGCTGGCAGCTCCAGACCCATCACCTTCAGCCCCACAGCTGCTCCCAGCTGACAGCTCCAGCCTCCAGCCAGACAGCACCTGCTTTAGCTGATAGCTCCAGAGATCCTAGCCGGTGCAACCAAGCACCCACCTCTGTCCAGAGCTTGCACACTCCCTTCTCCCTGACTCCCCTCTCCCAGCACCTCTTCGACCTTTGACCAAAGCACCTCTTCTCTGGTTTTGCTACCAGCCACAAAGGTTGTTGAATAAATCTCTTGGCTGCACGGCTGTCCCCAGTGTGATGTTTTGCCCTTCAAAAGGACGCACCAGGAGAGGAGGAGACGGGGCACTGGGCAGCAAAACAGCAGCTGTCCCCTCAGGGAACAGATAAATGTTCCTTGGTGTATTCCCACGTCTCCAAGTAAAAAAACAAATAAAAATGAAAAACAAGCAAGCAAAAAAAAAAAACAAACATTCAGCATTAAGAGGGAACTGGAAGATGGGATGAATGAGCAGCTAATGAGAGAATGTTGTTTTAATTGGGTTCAAATCTCCAGGTCCAATGAATGAAGTCTCAGGATTCATGCTCATATCCACAGAGATGCCACCAAAGACCCACACTGGGACACACCTCTGAGAGGGACCAACACACTGAAGAGAGGGCACTGGGCTCTCTTGCCCCACCCAGGGGCTGGGGAGGAGGTAGAAGTCAATACCCAAGAGCCAGGGGCAGGCACTGATTTCTGAGGGAAATCAATCAATCATCAATTTCTGAGGGAAATCAATTAATCTAATTAGCATGATGTTTTGAAATAGGCACCTAGTGCAGATTGGCTAACCTGGGCTAATAAACACGTGTTTTTATCATCTTTCGTGGTGAGAACACAAGATCTCCTATCGATTCTCAAGAAGACAGTCCATTATTAACCACGTAGTACAACGGATCTCTGGGACTTGTTATCTGGAGAAATTGTTGAACAGATCATAAAGCAACAGACGCATGAAGGCTCAGGGAAGGTGGATCAGCAAAACCCACGGTGAACACTCCAAGAGCGGGTTGTGCCCGGGCAGCCCTCACGGGGGACACCACTCTGGGACCTCAGGACAAAGCCCACTTTGAAAAGAGAGGAGCATTGGGAAATGTGCAAACAGGTCCCAGGATAAACCTTTGCACAAGCAGGAAGAACATGGGTGAGAACTGCAGCAGACGGGCTCTCCACACCAGCTAGCGCCATGGCCACAAGGAAATGCCAGGCGCCCAAGGAACCTCACCACGTGCCCTAGGAACCTCACCACGTGCCCAAGGAACCTCACCACGTGCCCAGGTCCAGGCAGCTGCTGTTTATTAAGCTCCTTTTAGCAATGACAACGCTGAGGCTTATGAGGCAGAAGAACTTGTCCAACTCATAAATAACAGAGCCAGCCTTCTGACCCCGTCTGTCCTCCTGCAAAGACTTTCCTCTCATGGTTGTTATTCCAAACAGAACTCTGCCCTGGAAGTGTAGAAATGAGCCCAGGTCACCCGCTCTCTACAGGGAAACCATTTAAAGGTGTACCAATAAAACTACAGTGCCCCCTGCAGGACAGGAGGTTAACATCCATGGACTAGGGGATGCCTGACACCTTTCTTCTTTTTCGTTTTCCCCTTCTCCTTTACCAACATTCAATTTTGTGATCTTATTTGATCCTGTTTTAATGACCAAAGTAATACATATTTATTATAAAACTGTCAAGCAGTAGATATCAAGAGCCCCAACACCCAAGACACTTCTGGTAACAGTTTGGTTCATAGCCTTCTGCATTTTTACTGTGCACGTAGAAGCAAACCATAGTTAAGACAATCATATTCACACAGCAGCAGCAAAATAGACACATGGGCATCCAGCAGCCTTGCCTAGCCTCCGGACCACACATGTGGCTTTGCCGTGAATGACTCTCAGAAACGTTGTGATTCACCCCTTATCTCAGTCCTCTTTGTGTTGCTATAACAGAATGCCCGAGACTAGGTATTGTATAAAGAAAAGAGATGTATTTCTTACAGTTCTGGGGGCTGGGACGTCCAAGATGGAGGAACCTGTATCTGGTGAGGGCTTTTTTTGTCCTGCATCATCCCATGGTAGAAGGAAGAAGGACAAGACAGTAAGAGAAAGCAAGAGAGGGCCAAATGCACTCCCGCAATAACTAACCCACTGCATGACAGCAACATTAACCTAATCAGGGAGGCAAAGCTCTTGTGACCTAAAGGTCCTACCTCTCAACACTGCTCCATTGGGGACAGTTTCCAACTCGTCGTCTTTGGGGGACTCATTCAAACCATACCATTCCTCTACCAGTCAACAAATGCTTAAGCGCCCCCCATGTGCCAGGCCCGCACCAGGTGCTCAGAGTACAGCTGTGGACCTGGTAGACCTGATTACCTTTTTAGAGGCAAAAGTTGGGCTACCAGGACGTTGGCTCCATCTCAGTCCAAGAAATGCATTTATTGAGCACCTTCACTCCTCAGGGAGGGGACAGCACAGACAAATCAGGCACAGCCCCCGCTCTTCCACCAAACAGTGGGCGATACCCTGGGAAGTAAGACCTTTTACACTTGGGGGTGGGCACTGGGGATGGAGCTCAGGGGCACTCGGCCACTGAGCCACATCCCCAGCCCTATTTGGTATTGTATTTAGAGACAGGGTCTCATTGACTTGCTTAGAGTCTCACCTCTCCTGAGCCTGGCTTTGAACTCGCGATCCTCCTGCCTCAGCCTCCCAAGCCTCTGGGATCATAGGCGTGCACTACCATGTCCGGATAGATCTTTCACGTTTTTAAATCACTTTTATGATATCATCACCTGAATTCTTTGATCATTTACTGTGCACCAGGCACCACTAAGTACTACGTGCATTAACTCATTAATCCTTGTAGGGAGCCTTTGAGGTGGGCACAGTGACTGCCCGTTTCACAGATGTGGGCACGGAGGCTGAGAGGGGCAGGTGACTTGCTCCGGCTTCACGGGTGATGGACGGCAGGGTCGTGACTCAAGCCCGGAGCGGTCCGCCCATCAAGGCACCTGCTGGTCCAGTCCATGCAGGTGGCCCTGCTTCCTCATCCGCAGACGCCCACGGACCCCACGTGCCTCCTCCACTCTGCCCCAATCTATTTGTTCCCAAGTCTCCGCACTCCAGGGCAAAGCCTCTCTGACCGGTATGGACACCACGATGACTGAAGGTCACGTTGTGTGTGACAAAGAACCTGTGTTCCCAGCACACCCGAGAGGTGAATGGACCCGTGGACAGTCCTGTGTCCCGCATTCCGCTCAGAAGTTGAACCTCCAGGGTCCCCCTCCTCCTAACCCTAACAGCCAGGGGCATCAAAGTGGGGGGAGCGCACTAACATTCCGCGGGATTTACACTAATAACCTCCAGTTTTTGTGCAGCCCTGAGTTCGTGTGATTTTTTTTAAAGTTCAGCAAGGCAAGAGATCGTGGCAGGGATCCTGGTCAAAGGACGTCTTGGTCACTTGACGACAAAGGGTAACTGGTCTACCTCCCACTACCAACTTACATTTGGGCCACCGTAAGTCCTGGTCCATCCAGGACACCTCCCCACCCCTGTCCAGGGCTCAATCACAGGTCGCCAGCTCTAGGGTGCAAGGTCTGCAGGTTTCCCAGCCTTGCACAATTCCTCACACAGTTTGGCTGTCCTGCAGGCGAGCTGTCATCCGTCTCCATTGAGAGGTCTTCCTGGTGACGGTGCTGATGCCCCCGTCCATTAGGATCCCTTCCTCCACTGGGCCCTCCCCCGCCCCAGCTCCAGTGTGCCAATCAGAGCCTTTGATTCATATCCGCAGTGTTCAGCTGCGCTTTTCTCTGGGCTGGGGGGCCAGGCAAGGCTAGGGGGTGGGAGAGGAATGAGAGGTCAGCCCCGGGGCGTGCTGGAGCCAAGACCACGAGGAAGGGGAGATTCCCTCTCTTTTTTGGAGAGGTAGGAATCAACCAAGGGACACTTCCACAAGGGAGGGCTTTAAGGGACAAGTAGGAGCTTTCTGGAGAGAGACGGAGGACAGATTCGCCGTTTCTGGCAAAGGCAGAGACAAGCCAGCCAGAAGATCTTGATGGAGCCTGTTTGGCTGTTAGATGTGCTCATGAGGGGGCGGAGGGGAAGGAGATGACACGAGATGTTGTGACAGTCCCCTGGTCCCTGGTCCCTTGGTTTGCTTATTTCGCATTATTTTTAAGATTTTGAAATGAATTTCATACTCGCACAGGAGTTGTAAGATTGGTGCAAAGAACCCTCACATTCTCTTTTCACTCTGTGTTCCCGAAATAGTCGTCTTCTTTCCTCTGTGCCTTCGTATTTGCTCTTGTTTTGCTTTTATTTTCCAAATCACTCAGGAGGGAGTTGGGGCCACGCTAGTTCCTCACCCTGGACACTTGGTGCGTGTTTCATAAGAACAAGTCACCTCACATAGCTGTCGTGTGACGTCAAGACGTTTACGCTAACGCTACCATTATCCAGTCCACAGACCTTTCATATTTCATCCATGTTCCCAATAATTTCCTCTGTTGCAAAAAAATAAAATAACACTATTTAAACCTGGAAGCCCAGCCCTCCCAGCATGCCCTGGGCCCTGGGCCCGCTGGGGTTTACTCCATAGCTTTTTCTACCCTCTAAGACACATTTTCATATTTTTTTTAAAAAATTCTCTCTCCCCTCCCACTCTCCCAGTAGAATCTAAGTCCTTCAAGGTCAAGGTCTCCTGTATACTTGTTCACTGCGGTGTCCCAGCCCCCAGAAGATTGCTTGGCACACAGTTGTTCAATAAATATTCTCTGCATAAATGGCCAAAACTGGACGTCCCTCTTCCCAATACCCTTTTTTTCTTTTCTTTTCTTTCTTTTTTTTTTTTTTTAAGCAAAAGCAGTGGAATGGTCACGTCAAGGACACCGAGACTCCATCTTGCTGTCTTTCTTCCTTGAAAGTTCTTGCTTGGGGTTTTCTTATTTTATTCCCCTGTAAACCTACAGGGCAAGGGAGCAGTCTTCCCCAGAACAGCTAGGGCCACACCAAAGGCCAGCCCAAGTCAGCCCCACATCTTGGGGGGTCTCCCATACAGATGCAAAAGCCCTTGATGTATCGCAGCCTCTATCCTTCTAAGACTGGAATTAGCATCTTTGGATCTAATTGAAAGATTCAAAGAAAACCCCCAACCGGAAGGTCAATTTATAGATTCAACAGTTAAACCAAGTCATAGCCTTAAGCACAGGGGCACGAACCTCGTGTTAAATCAAAGACTTAATCCAAGTTAAGCCACCTTGGCTGGAAGCCGGAGCTGGAGACGTGTAATTAACAGGAGCACCAGCTGCGCCAGCTGATGGGTCCACAGCCCGGACAACCTGGCTACCACCTCCAGGTGGCCTCGGATGCTCACCTCCTAGTTGCAGAGACGGTGGAAGGGCTCCTCTTCCGCACCATTTGTCCCAGCAGTCCCTACACGCCAGTCCCTCAGGCTCCTTGCTGCTTCTCAAACAAATCAAGGGCACTGCTGCCTCAAGGTCATTTGAACCTGTTTGTCACCCGACCTCCCTTTCAGACTTTGCTCAAATGTTACCTCTCTCACCCTGTTTAATCCCATAAGCACCTTCCATGCTGTGAATGTGTTCCCCATATTTTATGTGTTACTAACCTGGTCCCTAATGCAGTGGTATGAGGAGATGAGGCTTTGGGAGGTGAAGGCACATGAGGAAAGCCCATGAATGGATTAATCCACTGGAAGCTGTCTAGCATGCTTGCTCTGTCTTGCCATGTGACAACTTTTCCATGATATGATGCAGCAAGAAGGCCCCCACCATATGCCTTCAACTTCCCAACCTCCAGAACCGTGGGCTCCATAAACCTCTATTTTTTTATACCCAGCTGTGGTATCCAGTTACAGCAACAGAGAGTGCACCAAGACAGGCCTCTCCTCCCTGCCCCTCGCTACGCACCATTCCTGCCCAGACTACCTAACCTCCTTCAGCACATTTCACTATTTCACTTCCTCCCTCACCCCACTACTATTTAATAAGTTGTTAATTAAATGATTAATTAATTAACTCAGCTCCTGTGGCTGGCCCTACGTGGCCTCCTTGCTAATAAAACCCATCGCTGCCTAGGCTGGGTACTCGGATGACCAAGGCAAATAAGACCTACCTAGAAATGTCCTCACCCAGGGTGTCTTCAAAATTCCACCGGAGTCTCAGATGCAGGTTGGCACCTTTGGGATGAAGTTCAAATTCCCTGTCCCTCCAGTTCTGATCTCTGAAGTGTCCATCCTGCCCCCTGCTATTCCTCTACTTTCCAGGGAACTAAAACTGCTGTCAGTTCCTCATGGTCACCAGGTTCTTGTCACTTGTCACATGCAACGTCTCCCTTCCTAGAACAGCCCTCTCCATCTTCCCCTTCTCCTCAGCCCCGGCGTCTCCCGGGTTCACACCACACTCAGCTGTGACTGTCTTCTTGCAGGTCAGGCAGTCCTATTGGAAGGTAGTGCCAGAAGGCCAGAGCCTGGCTTCCTCCTTCCCTGTGATATCCCGGTGTCCAGGACAGTGGCAGACCACAGATGAATACTGGTTCACTTGGATGTGAGTTCTCCTCACATTTCACAGAAGGAGGCTGTGAAGATTTATCCACCAAATGTGTGGGATTTATAACACCATGGAACTCTTCAGTTCTCTACGGACACCAACTCAGGGTCCTAAAATTCAACTCAACCCCATCACTATCTACCAGGAGCTGGCGCCAGGTCCCACAGTGAAGGGCTCAGACCCACAAGACCTCCCCTACTTCAGGTGCCAGTCACGAGCCCTAGGTATTTGGAATTTCTGACCAACTGACTGTAACCCAGAGGGTCCCATAAGCCCACCTTCAGGTTTGATAACATGCAAGAATTAGCCATAGGACTCAGGAAAGTGCTTGGCTTACTATTGACGGAAGAGGCACAGGGCACTGGGCAGCAGGGAGCAAGACCTCTCTGCCCCCTCAGCCATACCACCCTCCGGCATCTTCTCCCAGCTCAGCCCTTCAGAATTTCACTCAGGGTTTCATGGAGGGTCTGCTACGCGGGCCTGGCTGATCTCACCTTGGCCGTTGGTGATGAAGTCAGTGGACATGGGCTCAGGCTCCTTCCTACTCCTCAGTGTGGAGTGAGGCTGGGGTGGGGAGTGGAGCCCAAAGCCCCAACCCCTGGTCACTTGATGGGCTCCTCTGCAACCAGGTCCCCTCCCGAAGCTATCTATTTTGAAACATACAGTAACTATTGTGACAAAGTGTCACCCGACTGTGCAAAATAGCACATAGGACTGAGGTCTCCTGTCAGACCCTAACTTAGGACCCGTGGACCAGCCGTTCCCGTTCCTCCCCCTCTCTGGCCTCCCTGGCCTCTGAAAACCACCCTTCCACTCCCAACTTCTACGAGGTCCACTGTTTTAGTTTTCACATGAGCAGGATCATGCCGTCTTGTGCTTATGCTTTAAAAAAAAAAAAGAAAGAAAAGAAAGAAAGAAAAAAAATGTGTGTTAACTGAAGTTAAGACTCCCAAGGGGCATTTCCAAAGGACACAGGTTCGATGGACAATAGCAAGTACTGCCAGGCCTGGGATGCAGGACAATTAGGGACGGTCATGTGCTGCCCGTGGGGATGCAAAATGGCGGAGCACTCTGGCAAACAGCTTGGCAGTTTCTTACAAAGTTAAACGTGCAATGTGACCCTCTAATCCCTCTCCTGAGCATCCTGAAGAAATTAAAACTGTATTCACATAAAAACCTGCACCCATACACACAGTGTTGACAGCAGCTCTGTGCATAATCACCCAAAACTGGAGACGACCCAAATGTCCCTCAGGGAGGGAGTGGATAGATAACCATATCATGGAATATTACTCGGTAATAAAAAGAAACAAACTACTTATGCACAGAACAACCTAGATGAATCCCAGAGGCATTATCCTGAGTGAAAGCAGCCAGTCTTAAAGGATGACTGTCTTCGTTGATTCAAGCTACTCTAACAAAATAACCATAAACTGGGTACCTTATTGTTTTAGTCAGCTTTTTCACTGCTGTGACCAAAAAATATAAAATAAAATAAAACAAAACCTGACAAGCACAATTAGAGGAGAAAAAGTTTATTTGGGGGCTCGTGGTTTCAGCGGTCTCAGTCCATAGATGGCTGCTGCGATTATCCAGGCTCCAGGTAAGACAGGGCACCATGGCGGAGGAGGGTGGTGGAGGAAAACAGCTCAGGACGTGATGGTCAGGAAGCAGAGAGAGCTCTGCGCAACAAGGTCAAAATATAAACACCAAGACACCCCTCCCCAGGGACCCACCTCCTCCAGCCACAGCCCACCTGCCCACAGTCACCATCCAGTTAATCCCTCTCGGGGGACTAATGCACTGATTGGCTTAAGGTTCTCGTAACCCAATCACTCCACCTATAAACAATTGCACTGTTTCATGCATGAAATTTTGGGGGACACCTCACATCTAATCCATTACACTTACAGGCAACAGGAATGGTCCCCATAGTTCCAGGGATCAAAATTTCAAGATCAGGACACCAGTATGGCTGGGATCTGCTGATCTCAACCCTCTCTCAGGTTGCAGGTGGACAACTTCTCCTTGTCTCCTCGTGGAGCAGGAAGAGCAGGAGAGAGCTCTCAGGGGGGCCCTTTAATAAGGACACCAATCCTATTCAAAAGTCTCACCTCCAAATACCATCACGAGGGGAATTATGTTTTAACATGTGTATTCGTCAGCTTTCTGCCACTGAGACAAAACACCTGAGAGAAGGAACTTGAGAAGAAGAAAGGTTAATTTGGGTTCATGGTTTCAGTCCAAGGGCACTGAGCCTTGCCACTTGAGCCTGTGGTGCTGCCACACGCCATGGCAGGAGCACGTGGTGGAGGAGGCCTGTTCACCTCATGGTGGCCAGGACAAGGAGAGAGGGGAAGAGGTGGGAGGAAGGGCACGCCCCAGTGATGTCACTTCCTCCCCGGTGATGTCACTTCCTCCCACAGCCTCACCTCTCAGAGGTTCCACCACCTCTCAACAGCACCACAGGCTGGTGACCAACCCTGTAGCTCACGGGCCTTTGGGGGACACTTAGCCAAAGCCCAGCCCCGCCTCGCTCACGCCCGCTGCGTTCATCCCCCCTCACACTGAGGCTTTGCA
Source organism: Tamias sibiricus (assembly GCA_025594165.1). Taxonomy (NCBI): domain Eukaryota; kingdom Metazoa; phylum Chordata; class Mammalia; order Rodentia; family Sciuridae; genus Tamias; species Tamias sibiricus. The sequence continues at coordinate 13,216,653 of CM046674.1, read as the reverse complement.
CAGACCCGTGTGACAATGCCACGAGCCTGTGGTCCACCAGAAAAAGTACGACAAAACCAAGACTGTGGGAGCTGAACAAGACGATGGTCTGGCCCGGCGGAGCCGTGGTCCTGGGCTGGTGACTTGCCTTCCAGCTGCAGCCACCAGGAGAGCCTGCCCCACAGAGCGGACTCTGGTCACCGGTGACAGAGACGGCAGGTGCCCCCGTCGCCCTCCATGTTGACACTACACCCATCCAGCGAGCTGAACTCAGAGCATTCTCCTCTCTCCTTCGCTCTGACTGTGTGACAAGCAAAAGGAACCCAAACTCCCTCAGTAAATGTTTAAAAATAGAGAAGACCAAGGGGCAGAGAACAATTCACCAGGCTCCCCGAGGATGAGGAAAAAAAAAGACAAGATGATTCTCACCCAGCAATGACCCTCCCAGCCTCCTGCCCCGTTACCAAAGCAGCTCAGATTAAAAGGAGAAACTCTCTAATGTGTGCAGTCTCTGTTTTTTAAAGTCTCAGGCATGAAAGAGTTTTGGTCCCTAATGATGGTGCCCAGACATCGCAGGACCCGGGTCCTGTTTAGCTGAAGAATGGCCTTTGTGTTCATCACAGACTGCCCGCGCCTCAAAGGCAGAGGCTCAGCAAGAACACGGAACCTGCAGAGCTGCAGCAATGCTCGGATGGTAATTGATCTGGCCTCGTTGTCCATTTTTTTTCTATTATTTAAGCCGTGCTGTGGTATAACTGGGCAGGTTCCCTGCAAAGATGGGTGGTGGATGGTGGGTGGTGGGTGGTGGGTGGGTGGTGGGTGGTGGGTGGTCAGGGGGGATGGATGGGCAGATGGACAGGTGGGTAAGCAGGAGATGGATGGACAGGTATATGCAAAGATAAAGACAGATGGATATAGGCAGACAAGATACAGACAAATAGAGGTAGTTAAAAGGTAGAGGCTGGATTCAGTGGCTCATGCCTATAATCCCAGTAACTCAGGAGGCTAAGGCAGGAGGATCACAAGTTCAAGGCCAGCCTCAGCAACTTCATGAGGTCCTGAGCAACTTAGCAAGACCTTGTCTCAAAATAAAACATGAAAAAAAAAAAATTAAAAAGAGGGGCTAGGGATATGGCTCAATAATTAAGTGCCTCTGGATTCAATCTCTGGTACCAAATAAATAAATTAATAAAGATGGAGGTGATTGATCCATTTTTTCAGCAAGTGTTTATTGAATCTCTTCTACAGCCCGGCCAGTGCTGTAGATGCTGATGATGTAACAGCTATCAAAACAAACATCCCCTACCTTCAAGGCAGAGGAGAGACAGACCGTGAACAGGTGTAACATAAAGAATGGAAACTGATCACAAGTGCTATGGGAAGGGGGAAAAATCAAAATGGGAGATGTGGTATTGGCCGGGAAGTGTTTCGATTTTAAATAGTAGGGTCAAGGGAGGGCTTGTTGGACAAGTGTTTGTTTGTTTGTTTTTAATTGTTGAACCTTTATTTTATTTATTTGTATGTGGTGCAGAGAAACGAACCCAGTGCCTCACACACGCTAGGCAAGCGCTCTACCACTGAGCCACAACCCCAGCCCCTGGACAAGTGTTTTTTGAATAAAAAAGGGGGAAAAATTATTTTTTGAATAAAACACTTGTCCAGGGGCTGGGGTGAAAAGATGAAGGTGTTCCAATCAGGATTACTTTTAAATAGACTTCACCACCCGAGGAAAAAGCAGGCTTGTACCTAGAATATAGAGGCAAGAGGAGGTCACCAAAGTTGGTTGGAAGTCAACAGGTGTCTAAAGGAGATCCTGGGATTATGAAGATTATTATGAAGTCTTGGATTATTATTTAATTCTTAGCAAGATTCAGACTTGGGAAGCATAAGAGGGCTGGGGCTCACCTGGAGAGGCCAACAGGTATTATGCAGGAGGACCCACCAGGTCCAGGTGACCAGTAGACGTAGCAATTCCTTAGGACAATGTGGTGACACAAACATATGGGAAGGAGCCGGGTGCGGTGGCGCACGCCTGTCATCCCAGCCCTTGGGAGGCTGAGGCAGGAGGATCGCGAGTTCAAAGCCAGCCTCAGCAATGGCGAGGAACTTAGCAACTCAGTGAGACCCTGTCTCTAATAAAAGACAAAACAGGGCTGGGGATGTGGCCCAGTGGTCGAGTGCCCCTGAGTTCGATCCCCGGTACCAAAAATAAATAAATAAACACAGGGGAAGACGTGCCTGACCTGGGCACAGGGCACACGGAAGTGCGGGGCCCTCCTGAGCGGATCACGCGTGCCTGGATGTGCCGGGCGGGGCGAAGGGGAGGCGGGGCGAAGGGGAGGCGGGGCGAAGGGGAGGCGGGGCGAAGGGGAGGCGGGGCGAAGGGGAGGCCGGGCGAAGGGGAGGCGGGGCGAAGGGGAGGCGGGGCGAAGGGCGGGTGAGGCTCCAGCTGTGCGTGGGAACGCACGCACGTCGCAGACACGTGCAGATTCCTGTGGATTCTCAGGCCTGGCCCTGTCCCAGGTCGTGTAACCGAGTCAGCACGGGCAGAGGCACGTCCCGGTCCTCAGTTCAGGGTTGCCAGGAGATGGCAAAGGGATAAAGCACCTCTCCCTGGGTCACTCCACCGTCTGTCTGTCTGTCTGTGCCGACTTCGGTCAGCTGTGTCTCCATCTGTCCGTCCATTCATTCCTGATAGAACCCGTGAGTCCAAACAGAATCAGTGACCCCGGCCACAAACCCACCCCATCCCCGTGGGCCCACCTCCTGGTCACGTGACTCTGCTTGACATGAAGAGGTGACTTCGATTTCTCCACCCTCTTGAGCCTCGGCTGCCTGCGCGATCTTCTTTTGGCCAAGAAAATCTCCAATAAGTGCCGCTCCGCGAGGTCCCCAGGCTACACCTGCGCCTGCCTGGAACGTCACCCTGCGTCCTCCTAAAGGCCACCCGGGAATGCCATCAGAGGGAGCACAGCTGGAGGGTGAGAAAGCCGCGTGGAGGAAGGTCTGACTCCAGACAGCCGTGGAGGGCAGCGTGGGGCCCGGAGCCACCGCGGATGGCCATGTCCCATGGAAGGACCGTCCCGCTCGGCCCAGCCCGAAGGCCTGACTCATAGAATCGCGAGAAAATGAAAATAGTAGCTGTGTTCGGCCACCGAGTTTTGGGAGAGGTGTTATGCAGGAAAGAGATGACCAAGACTTGGTGGCCGCAAGTCTCTTCCTGTTCCTTAAGATCGTCAAGAAGAGAGGTGAATATTCTTAGGAATGGAGACTATTCATTCATTCATTGAACAAGCATTAATGGAGCGCCTACTGTGTACCAGCCCAGCCTAGCAGCTCACAGTAAGCCAGCTCCACGGGGTGCTGCTTGCTGAGACAGTTTCAGACAAGGGCAGTCCCTTGTCACAAGCTGGAGTGACAGCCTGCCTTTGCGTGTCCATCTTGTTTGAGAAGCACACGTCCCTTCACTGAAGATTTTCCTTCCCTGAAGCAGGACAAGCCCAGCTCCTTGTCACCACCGCGTCCCCTCGGATGACCTTCCCAGGACTCACAGAATCTGCAATGCTGGCTGTTTAGTGGCTTCTCTGGACTGCACAGTTGTTACTACCAGACTTGCAGGAGGGTGGTCCTTCTGTCCCCAACAGGAGTGGACACACAGCTGCTGTCAACCTGCCCTCCTGACAGGCAGACCCACTCCCACAGGGTAGATGAGGAATGGGGGGGGTGTCAGAAGCCCCGGGACCCCCACAGACCTCCCGGCATTCCGGAAGGTGTTTGACCAGTCACAGCCTTGGACAGAGCAGGAACAGAGCTGACCATCGCAGTTTTTATCCCTCTCCACAATCCATCAACTGACAAACGGGGACCACCTGAAGCCACCTGTCTTTACACATGTGTCCACACACACACTACCGACGTCTCCTCAAGTCCCCAGATACCAGGCACGCCAAGCGGGTTGGCCCTCCTGCCATCTGATTTTACAAACAAGGAATCTAAGGCTCAGAGGAGCTGAGTAACTTGCTCAATATCACACAGCGATTTGCCTAGCCAGGCTTTTAACTCAGATCCATCTGTTGCCAAAAACATGCACAGAACTCGCAGGTAGCCACCTGACAGACGAGTTCAGACAAGCTTGAAGTCACCGAGTCCAAACTCAGAAACGGGGAGCTAGTTACTATTCCAAGCAGCTTATGCTACATTAGGCCGAAAATAGCCTGCCAGCGATCAGTGGGCAGGGCCCACTGATCCCTCTCTGCCATCTGTTAACATCAATCAGTCAGTCAACACAAAGTCAGCACCTACTACGCACCAGCCTATTCTGGATGCGTGGAATCCACACCTGAAATTCCTCCTTCCAACCATCCAGGAGTCCCTCCCCCAGGACCCTCACCATCTGCAGGTAGAGGGGAGGGATGGGGCACAGGGGACAAGTGTGACCCTGCAGGACAGGTCCGAGGGCGGCCGTCCACAGGGCAGTACTGAAGGAGGCAGGCCCCAGGGTCACCAGGGTGGCTCCCCAGCGGCAGAATGCCCGGGGACGTGTTCTTAACCAGGAGGCCAGGGCTGGCATTCGGAAGAGGCGAAGAACAGCACCGAGAAGCAGCTGTCCCCCCTCAGAGCGAAGCCCAGGAGAAGGCAGAGGTGTACAAAGAGCCTTGGGAAAAGCCACCGGCCACTGGTGACCCAAAACATGGGGCTGAAAGGACAGAGCATCCCAACACCAGGTGGCTCGGGGGCGTGGCATGATAGACAGGTGAACGGGCTCTGGGGACCCCAACACTGAGCACCAGGGCACTGTCCCAGGAAGGATTTGCAGAAGTTCCATTCTGGGCACGTGGTCCCCGACAGCCCCCATCTGAAGCCTCCCAGTGCTAACAACAATGTCCCCCAGATACCTGTAGCGTGCATGTCCCCAAGTTCCTCCAAAGGGCCCACTCTTTCCTTGAAAGGCTAAATACAACGCCTGGAGACCTCGGGTGACTTCCTGAGGCCTCCTGCTCACCGCGGAGGCCTGGCTCCTGGCCCCCTTTGCTCTCCGCAACAGGACCTGCCTCCCCGCCTCCCTGCAGCTGGAAGAAGACCTCAGGCTCCTGGGATTTGTCTTTCATCATGCGCACCAACACGACCCTTCCTTACCCAAACTTCTCCCGTCTCCACGGTGCCGAGGGGAGGCCTCGCTGAAAACAAGCAGACCACGCCGATTACATTTTTGTGGGAGAAAAAAAATACGAGTGCTGCCACTGTCACCAAGGAATGTCGGTCCCCTCCCTGGCCCTCCCAGGTGGGCCAACTCAAACAGCAACCAACTTTTAAATGAGATTCTCTGTTAGATGACAGTGATGTCAACTGTCACACCTGAACAAGGGCCTGGGGGAGGCTCAGAGGAGGCCATCACCAGCCCCACAGCCCTGAGCTCTAAAGCAAAAATGGGACAATTCAAAAGTCTGTCCCCAAGGCCAACACAGTTCCCAGGGCTGGCACCGTGACTAGGCAGGGGAGTCCTGCACACAGGACTCTGGGGTGGGTGCCTCCTTAAGGGCTGGGGGCCAGAGCGGGGAGGCTTCCATTCGCAACCTTATTACCCAGCATGCCTTGCAACCTTCCCAAAATAGTAGGACAGTGACAATCCCATGGGGCACCCCAGCCGGTGCCTGGGCTTTCCCTGCCCTGTGCAGGTGGGGCTGATTAAGGGCACTGCTAGGACCACACCCAGATGCTGTTTTCAGCCTCCCCGTCCTGCAGAGATCCTAATGACTGGGCGTCACCTGTTGACTTTCCTTAAACGATGTGTGCATATTTTAAAGGAGGGAAACAATTCATTAACAAGTGCCAACATCACAGAGGAGGCAGGGCCCCCTGTGATGGCTGAGCCCAGCGGCTTCAGCCAGGCAGGAACACAGGCCAAGGAAGTGCTGCTTGCATCTGACCGCCAGCAAGCCCGAGAGAGACCTTCTGCAGAAGGCTGGGAGGGGCCCAGGGACCCTGGGAGGGGCCCTGGCGTCAGACAGCGCCCCCTGGAGCCCAGGCAGCTTAGAATCAAGGCACCACCAGACTTGCAGTACCAGCTCCTCGTGACCAAAACCGCGCTGGCATTTTATCAAGTCAATGCAGTCTTTGCAAAAGGCCAGCCTAAATTTATTTTGGTCTAAGAAAATAGGTCTTGAGATATTGGAATTCAGGATTCTAAAATCATGCTCTTAGAACACATCACAAAAGTCCTTCACTTTTTGTTTTTCACTGCAATCCAGGTGTCCCAGACGCTGGATTCTGATGGAATTGGTCAAGGAGGAAGCCCTTTGCATCCGGGTCTTTTCAAAGCTCCATCTTCCAACAGCGACCCTGTTGGGTGGCCAGGATTGAATATTACTCTTGTTCGTGTTGTATTTTGATAGGTTACAGAATGCTTTCTGGGGCTGGGGGTGCAACTCAGTGGTAGAGTGCTCACATGAGGTCCTGGGTTCAAGCCCCAATACCACCAAAAAAAAATAATAATAAATTAAAGTATTTTCTATAAAATGGTCCTGGGCCTATCACCATATCACCAGTAGCAGGTCCAGAGCTGGGCACAGAGGGCACCAGTATACACGGTACGTGAATAAACATGAACAATGCCACTTCTCTCCTGTTTACTGTCCTGCTTGTTGTTTATAAGTCCGTGTGTATATAAATTTTATATAGATGCATAAACGTGACCAAATGCATGCTGTGCGTGTGCCAGAGAAAGAGCAAGAGAGAACACGCGCGTGCAAACTTTTCCTTACCGATATTGGCTCAGCTGCCTGCCCCCTCATTCCCACCCGTCCCTGGCCCAAGACCTGCCCCACCAGAACCCCTTTGAGACCCTTCTGCTCTGTGATCCCCCACAGATCCTCCGTCCTCATTTAATTCTAGAGAGGCAGAAAGATACGCACGCGTGTGCGGTCACGCTCTGATTCGCACAAAGGGGATCCTGTTCTCCGGGTGGCTGTCTAACGTCCCTAAGGGCGCCTGGCGGTCCTGGGGGGCTGCCCGTGGTGGTCATCTGTGGATGCGCCCCCTCTCTTTGCTCATCAGAACAACACAGCAACAAACACGAGGTCAGCTGGTGCTCACGACCACCTGGGCAGCAAAACTGCCCACCCGGCTCTGCCTTCCGTCCCCAGACTCAGAGCCAGATGCCTGGCAGGCCACTAGAACAGGGCTGCTGGCCAGAGAGAATGGTCACGAATTACGTGACACCACGGATGCGAAAGATGCTTCACGGTTTGCAGAGGCTTTGTGTCAAAGTCGAGGATCCACCCGGCGGTGGCCAGGTCCTCTGGCCGGCGCCGTCAGCAGCACGGCCTGGCACAGAGCTCCCTGCTCGATAGCGTCATTAACAACCCATTGATCCAATTACATTTCTTTCTGTTCCACTTCAGAATTACAATCTCTCGTTCCCCTTGAAAGAGCGCGGATGGATTCCCGATGGTCGTCGGGAGGAGTAGCCGCCATCGGGATGCGCTTGATGGACCCGAACGCTCATCCAACGGTGGCCCGGGATGAATTAATCTGGTCGACACGTCGGACCTCTCTCCTCCTTTCTCCAGCCTCTTAATTTTGCTGGTGAGATTCGGGGACGCAGCCCGACTTGGGTCAGCCCGGGGACATCACGGCACTCCCTAGCCCCGTGTTCCTGGCACATAGTAGCGACTCAATAAATAACTGTCAAATTGAAAGATACCCAGGGGATTGCGGACTGCGGGTCCACGCAGAGGAGTCCGGCTGAGTATGAGGAATTCATCCAGATCGTCTCTTTGCAGGACGGGCCAGAAGGGGGGCTAGAATCTGAGTCCAGAGGCGATGCGTAAAATGAAAATACGCACCAGAATGAGATCAAGCCAAGGCCTCTGGGGGAAGCTGAGGGCGGATCAGAGGGAAGACTCACATCCTAAGTCCGCGGCAGGAAGAAGGAGACAGCCACTGGGCCACAGCTGGTGAGTCGCTCACTCCCCCAGCCACTGTGTGTGGAAGGCCCGGGTAGGCCAGGCGCGGGGTTAAGTTCAGGGATGTGGTGGTGTCGAAGTCACCGTTCCTGCCCTCCGTGGCTGGTGGTCTTGTGCAGGAAACCAAGACACGAGCAGCCACCCGACGGGCCATGGCAAGACACGCCCGAGCCGCGGCCTAGGACCAAGCCAGCCCAGGCAGGCCTCCACCACACGCGTCCTGGACGGGGACGGGCGAGGTGGGGTCAGGAAGCAGGAGAGGGAGAGCACGATGCAGGCAGGTGACGTGATGGGAGACGATGGCCCCGTGCCCCGCGGTCACCTCGACCTTTGACCTTCTACTACCTGGACACTCGTGGCAGACGCGACTCCAGGCCATGGGCACGCTGAGCTCCTCCACCGTCAGACGCCCCCACACCATTCCCTCTGCTGGGACAGCACCCTCCTCTCCCGGCCCCAGTCTGCCCACCGTCCACGACTAGGAGAGAAAAGATTGTGACTTCCGTCTCGCCGGCGGACCTTCCGGACTTTTCTCGTCTTGCACGCAAGCTGGGGTGTGGGAGAGACCCCGTGACAAGGAAGCAAAAGCGGGCTCTGGCCAGCGAAGAGCAGGGAGCATCGGCGTCCTCAGTCGAGCCTTCAGATGACACCGCAGGGACCCCACCCACCCTCAGTCACAGCCCCCCTCAGAACCGTGACGCCGACGGCCCACCAACTCACAGCCGGACTCCCCGACTCACCACAACTCCGAGATGACCAACGTGTGTTGTTCTGAGCTGCCACGTTTTGGGGGGACTTGGGGTGCAGCAAACAGGTAACTGATCTGGGACCCCAACTTCCAACCACTTGTGATACGTCTACTATGAGAAAACGAGAAAATATCACGTCCCAGGCATTTTCTCCAGAAAACCATTCCAGAGTCCCCAGACCAGAGCCCCTGTGTCCCCTCGGTCGTGGTCCTCAGCACCCTAAATTCAATCCTCAATCTGGTCTCTCTCCTCACCCGAGGGAAGAGCTTTGGGAAAGAAGCAGTCTGCTATTTTCTTACCTGTCACCTGGGCAGAACGTCTGGCACGTAGTAGGTGCTCAATAAATGTTTACTGAAGTAATAACGTATCCGTTAACTGTGGCCTCCGCGAGATGTCGGGCGAACATCTCCCTACATGCCACCATCCTCCAGATGCCAAGCCAAGGCCTCTGCACCCAGCGGGCTGCAGTCTGCACCCCCACACCGTCTGCAGCCCCCTCCTCTCCATCACCAGGGTGCCCATCAATTTCACTTTCACACTTCCTCCCATCTGTTCGAGTCGTCTGTCGGACGGTCACTCACGGCCACTTGAGAGCAACAGGGAGTTTGCTCTTCCTTTCACAGCCCTCTGGGAAGCCCAGGGAAATTACCTCTGATGGATGTGATTTCTTCTCGGGGTCCTAATGACAAAATGACAGCAAAACCCAACCCAATGTCACAACCCACTTGGAAGAAATCCGCTCAGCCTTTGTCTGCCATCAGCAGCAAAAAATCTTGACTAACCAGGACTCAGGACTGTTAGAATATATATATATATATTTTTTGATGGTTAGCAGAGGAATAAAATTGATAATTCCATTTATTTCTTCCCTTATTGCTTGAGAAAAAGAGTATGTGCATCAGCCTATATCACTACCCACTGTCCTTGAATTTCCTCAAAGAAATTGAGTCTCTCTGGGAAAGAGGAGCATCCTGAAGGCCTAAGAATTAGTAATCTGGGACTGAAGATCGTGCCAGAAGTTACACTGGCCAGGCAGAGATCTGTGGCATGAGGCATCTTTAATTTAAAGATGTCTTCACTACTGCTCATATTCCTTGTCTTAAGAGTCTGTTCTGATTATCCAAGGCTCCAGGTTCTTGAAGTCTAGCTCAAATCAAATAAGTCACACTGTGTTCCTTTTTTTTTTTTTTTTTTTTTTTTTTTTTTTCTTGTACCGAGGATTGAACTCAGGGGCACTCGACCACTGGGCCACATCCCCAGCCCCCATTTTTTGTATTTTATTAGAGACAGGGTCTCACTGAGTTGCGAAGTGCCTCATCTTTGCTGAGGCTGGCTTTGAACTCGCGATCCTCCTGCCTCAGCCTCCCAAGTGCTGGGATGACCGGCGTGTGCCACCGCGCCCAGCCCACACTGTATTCTTAGTAATGTGATCTTCTTACAAATAGCCAAGTTCCAGCTTATCAGGTTAATTTCTCGTCTTCTCTATTCGACACGTGCCCTCGCGCCTCTAGGCACCTTGGATCCTCTGCCCAACTCCCTCTGAAACACATGAAATTCCCCCTCGTACCTCCCCACGGTCTAGGGCATTGTGGGAAAAGAGAGAGCTCTCCTGTCATGCAGCTGTCAGAAGCTTCCGCGTCTAGGGGAGGAAGCGGCCGACTGAATGGTAATTTGATTGACAAGTTTCGACCCTGCTTGAGGGGGAAGATATTGCAAAGAAAGCCAACATTAGATTAGTGAGTGCTGAGTCTGTGCCAAGCGTGGGATTAAGAATTCATTTTCCACTCCTGGTCAGAGCCTCTGAGACCCCACACAACCCAGCCCCTACCTGTCTTTTTTACTGTATCTCTGACCACGTACCCACAACCTTCTTACGCTACCTCCACACTGGCCCTAGAGCACCCCAAGCTCCCCCTACCTCAGGGCCTTTGCACTTGCTGCTCCCTCTGCTGGAAATGCTCTTTCTAGGAACCTGCATGACTCATCCTGACATCCCTTAGGTCTCCATTCAGTGTCAATCCAGAGAGGTCCCTCCTAGCTAAGTTGCCCATTCCCCACGCCCAGATATTCTCTATCATGTTCCTTTATTAGAGTTTCTTCATAGCAAACCATTATTTTTTAAAAAATATTTATTTATTTAATTTTTTTAGTTGTAGTTGGACTCAATGCCTTTATTTTCTTTCTTTATTTTTTTATGTGGTGCTAAGGATCCAACCCAGGGTCTTGCACGTGCTAGGCGAGCGCTCTACCGCTGAGCCACAACCCCAGCCCCACGCCACCATTTTAAATAGACTGAATCGCTGTCTGTCCCCGTGACCGAGCAGCTTTGCCATCTCACCACCACGACCAGCTTGCTGGGCCATCCTCCCAGGCGATAGAAACTCAATAAATACTTCCACAATAAATGAATGGATGACTTTCTCTCTGAATCCTCCCAAAATAAAAATTGGTGTCACCCCCTCTTGCACGTGAGGACGTTGAGCGGATGCGGCAGGGCCAGGGCTCCAAGGCTCGCAGTCTCACCCCGAGTCCCATCCTCCGTCGGGCTCAGGCTGGGCGGGGGAGACGAGATCATGCTCAATCGATTGTTTTCTGACTCCTGTTAAGGAGAAGGGTCGGAGCAGCTGTGACGGGGGAGTCTTTCCTTAGCCGGCAGTGGCCAGTGCGTCCTACCAAGGACGCGTCTTTCAGACCCCAGGCTGCCACGTTGTCGGCGACCAGAAAAGAGGAGGGTTTCGGGACATCGCCATTTCTGGGCTTCCCCAAGGATCCCAAGAAGCCGACGAGGTTCCAGCAGCAGAATGGGAGCTGCTGCGTCCGTCCGTCTGTCTGCCTAGGATGGTGGGAGGGGATGGTTTTGATGAATCCTGAGGACCATTTGTCCCCAGACCTCCTCCCCGAAGCTGCCTCCCACCCAGCGGGAAGCCAGCACTCTGGCATCGTGGAAGCAGCCCTGGGCCCCGCTGCGGCCATCTTTCTGGGACCTGCTCCCTTTATCCACACCGGAACTCACCTCCTCGCCTCTGTTTCTGGTAGTCTCCACCCCAGCCTCCCACCTGGGACTCCACCTTTCCTCTCCAGTTGAGAGCTCAAGCCCCTTACCATGAGGATTTTATTTTTTGAATCTTGACCCTTGGAGTTACCCAAAGGAGATAACCTGCACGCAGCAGACGTGTCTCCTGTCACCCTGAACATGACTGACAGCAGGGTGTGTGTGTGTGTGTGTGTGTGTGTGTGTGTGTGTGTGTGTGTGTGTGTGATTTGCTCCCAGTCCCAAAGCCCCAGTCATGTGGCCCAGGTCTGAATGTCTCTACCTACTGGCTTTGGTGTAAATGTTTGTGCACCCCCAACCCCACCCCAAAAGTCATAGGTTGAGATCGTAAGCCCCAAGGGGATGGCATTGGGAGGGACCTTCGGTATTCAGGACACAGGGCTGGAGCTCCCAAGAGAAGGATTAGTGAGGCTCCCAGAGAGACCCTCCACCTTCTTGCTACCTGAGATCATAATAAAAAGCCACCTATGCACAGGATGGTAGGGTTTGGATGTGAGGTGTCCCCCAAAAGCTCACGTATGAGACAACACAAGAAGAAGGTTCAGAAGAGAAATGATTGGGTTGTGAGAGTCTTGACCCCATCGGCAATTTAATCCCCTGGTAGGGATTAACTGGGTGGCACCTGAGTGGTGGGGTGTGGCTGGAGGAGGCGGGCACTGGGGCGTGGCTTTGGGTATATATTTGCATCTGGTGCGTGGAGTTCCTCTCTGCTTCCTGATCCTGGTGTGAGCTGCCTCCCTCTGCCACACACTCCACCATGACATTCAGCCTCATCTCCAGCCTGGATAGACGGCGCCGACCTTCTATGGACCGAGACTCTGAACCCACGCGCCTCCAAACAAACTTTCCTCCTCTACTATTTTTCCCCATCAGATCTTTCAGTCACAGCAGTACATGGACCCTGAGCGGACTCCAAACCTGCCAGCCCTTTGATCTTGGACTTTGCAACCTCTAGAACTATAAGCAATAGATTTCTGTTGTTTATAGACTACCCAGATCACAGTTATTTTGTTATAGCTCTTGAGACGGACCAAGACACTACCCCAGTTCCGCTTGAAAAGAAAACAACCTGTTACCTCACAATATTTACTGTACCAAAAATACTACACCCCACCCAGAAGAAAACACTTTATGGAGGTGATCCAACAACGTGGAGATACTTATAGCTCTTGTGGCTGTATGAACCAGAGAGAGAAATTATCATTCAAAGGCAAAATTTGTGCTACGTCCTCAGCCCTATTTTTCCTTACTTTAAGTCTTTTGTATTAAGAGAGTCATAATGTTCTCTATCTGCATGACACTTTCCATCTTTAAACATTAACTAATTAATTGACTGAAATGGTATCTCGGGAGCATTTATCATCCATCCCATTAGCCAGAGAGCCAGGAAGCTGTCTATAAAAGCCGCCTAAAGCTCAGCGGAGACTTCATCTTTCCGCTTCCCTTCCCAGAAATGTTTTTGTGTTTCTGTGTCTGAATGTGTCATGGAAAGAAAAAAAAATAAAAAGAAAGAAAGAAAATAAAAAGAGAGGATTTGACTCCCACCGACTGCTATAAAAAAAAAAAAAAAAAACTACCTCTGGGAGACATGGGATTTCAATTGTGAAATAATCAGTCTTGGAAATGGTCCTGTCCTCCAGGAAAAGAAAAAAAAAATTAGTAGTTTAACAGCGATTGCCCTTCAAAACAATTACTAATTATAATGTCTATAAAGAAAAATGCCCTCGATACCGTTACTCCTAATAAAGCCAGGCAAATCTATAGGAAGGAATTAGCGGGCACGTCTGAAATCGGACAGGGGAGCTCTTGGGACAGGGCCAGAAGAGGGGTGTGCTCCAACCGGCTTGTGTGCCTGGATCCCGAGCTTCAGGGGCTCGCCACCTGGGGCCAGCCTTTCTCAGCAAATCGGCCAGATGAGCGCAGCAAGTCAGCCCAGGACAACTAGGAGATGGGGACTATTTTGCTCTTCCCAGCCTCCCTATCCCTCTACCCCGTCCCAGCGCTCTCCCCAGCCTCCTGCCCTCCGCCTCCAGCAGGTGGCGCAATGCCCAGGACCGGTGCTTCTCCTCGCTGTGGTCCTCCAGCTGCCCAAGATGTCCAGGAAGGGTGACGCCAAGTCCCCGAGGCCTTGAGATGAATCTGGGTGCCGGATCCCTTTCCGTATGAAATGAGCCGCGATGTGGGGAAGGATTGGGGGAAAGACAGACAGGAAAGGGGCCGAGGAGGCAGAGTGGGGTCGCTGGAGACAGACAAAGGGAAACGTTCTGGCTTCAGACTCTCCACGTCTCCCCTCTGCCAACCCTGTCGGCTCTCTGATCTCAGACCTGGGGTCCTCATCTGTACAATGAACCAGGAAATGAGGCCTCGCCAGTCGCTGAAGGAGGGAGGGGGTGCAGGAAGCCTGCGGCCTCAGCACCGTGCACAGCGGAAGCCAAGGGCTGCAAACAAACAAGGGGAAGTCACTGGCTTGTGCAAAGTGACTTGGAGAGACCCACGGAGGTGGGGCTTAGGAGGACAGCTTCCCTTTTCCCCCAAGTCCCCCTCCCTATGCCCCAAGGGGGAAAATGACCACCGCTGCTACAAGAAGTCACCAAGTCAGGAAGCCCATGAAGCTGACCCAGCCCAGCCAGGAAGAGTGTGTTGTGCCTTCCCCCCGAGACACTCACAGTTCTGCGCTCCAGAGGAGCGATTGTGAGCTCAAGGTCAGCTCGGGCAACTTAACTAGGCCCCATATCAGGGAGGGGGGGGGAAAAGACTCATGGGGGAGTATCTGATTTGCAGAACCTGAGTCATATCCAGAATCCCGGCTGCAGGGGGAGCCTGGAAACGGACATTTCAGCATCTGGGCATCTGTGATGCAGACCAGCACCATGGACAGAGGCGGGGCGGAAGTGGGAGGAGCCCACCCATGCAGTGCACCCTCACGTTATGAGATCGTGTTTGCAAAGTGCCTCACACAAGGCCTGGCCGTGAGTGGATTCTCAGTAAACACTGGTTTCCTTTCTCTTTCCAAAAATTCTGCTACAGGCTGGTCTTGTGAATCAGCCTAAGAGAACGGAAGAAAGAGCCCCAGAAGCGGAGGTTGGATCTCCCTGTTATCCGGGAGGTACTTGCACCATCTCCAATTCAGCGACCTGACCAAACTCAGTGTCCTCCTCCACCTCCACAGAAAGATGAGATCGCTGTAAAGAGAATCGTGGGGTTTTACTCTTTGCAAACAAAATTTTCAAAGGGTCCTCCCTCGGGATAATTACATTTACTTCATTGATTGAGCCACCGTGGGGCTAGGGGGCACCGTGCAGATGTGATTCTTCAAAGAGTTAATGGTCTGGGCAGGATAATTGTACGGAACTTATAAGATGACAAATTGTGATAAAAGCTCAGAGAACGGGGTGCCACGAGGCAGAATAAATTAAGGTGAATCTGATTCTGTTCAGAGAGCCAGGAAAGAGGTCCCTGGGGAAATAATGTCTATGCTAAGACCTGAAGGATGCATAAAAATTAACCAAGAGCGGGAGAGAAGAGCAAGGGTGCAGAGGTGGCCTGGGCCAAGGCTGTGCCTTCCAGAAGCCAAGAGACTACCAGCCTGGCTGGAGTGTGGGAGCAGGGGAGGGCGCAGAATTCTCTTGGCTTTGCCATCCCAGCCTAGGGGCTACGTGACATTTTCCCTGAGGTTGGAATGTGGATGTTTGGCAATTAGCATTTCACACACAAAAAAAAATGACACCTGAGGCAATGTTGGTCTACCTTGCTGCCTGTCACTTGTCCCCTCTGCAGAGGTGAAGGATGCAAGCCCTGCATGGTCCTGAGCGTTAGGTGAGTTCACAAGCGTAACCTGCATAGAGGAGGGCTCGGCGCCTCTCAAACACCAGAGGTGACCTTGTCCTCATCGTCAGTGTCCATCAGCGCTTCCCGGTCCACATCTCAGAGAACCTCCGCAGCCCACGCACTGCAGAGGCGCCCTCCCAGCCTCCACCACCTGGCCCAGAATGGACAACGGTCTCCATTGGGCCAATCAGATTTGCACTCCCCGGGGCATTCTCACAGCTCAGGCCGGGGCTGAACTTGTCGGAGGGTGTTAGCAGGTAGATGCAAGATCATGGAGGAGGAGGACCAGGAGGAAACCCTGCGATCATGGTGGCAAATGCAGAGAGGAGAAGAGCAGATGTGCAGGGATCAGCTCCCCAGAGAGAGAGAGAGAGAGAGAGAGAGAGAGAGTGTGTGCAGGCAGGAGTTGATGAACAACCCTCCCCTCCAGGACACCCCGGGGTCTAGCGGCACACACTGGATTTCTGGAGAGCCTTCTGTGTCCTGACGATGAGACTTCCTGTTCACTTCAGTTTCTTCACATGAGCTTTTGCTCCTTGCAATTAAACGGTCACTAAGAGATCCCTCAGAGTACGACCGAGGCCACCCTTCCTTTGATCAGACCTAAAAGGCAATGCCATCTTGCAAGCAGGACGTCAGGTCCAGGCCGTGCCCACCGCCATCTCCAGGCCCTTGTACCGCCCACGTCCTCTGCACAGAAAGCTCTTCTGCCCACTTGTTGCAAATGTGACTCCCCTTCCCATGACACCCCGCTGAAGTATCCCCAAGGTAGACCCCGGCCCCCAGCTGTGAACCACGGGCTTCAACCGGCTGGCCTTAGCTTTCCGTTGCGTGGCTCCTACCCTACCCAGGACCGAGCCTCGCTCCTCCTTTCTTTCCCTTCCACGCTCCCCACAGCGTCTCCCTGTGGGCTTCCCAAAGCAAAGCGGTTCATTGCACTTTTTTTTTTTTTTTGCACATTTTTTTAAAAATATTGGAGTAAATGAAAGTAAGTCAATCAGATCAAAAACAACTTAGATGTCAGTCCTAGCAGCACTTGTATAAGTAGCATATTTGGGTAATATCGATTCCCCTTTTTCTACTGTTTAAAAATTCAAACACCTTCCCTCATTTACTTTCTTTATTTTAGAATTTTCGGCCGTCAATTTTCTCTTATCCACAGACCTTGCCTTTGCTGGGAAACTAATCAATAAGAAATTATATTTTTGCCAGGCCGTTTTAAAGTAATGCAACCAACACATTTCTCTCTCATCCATGGCGCTATTGACTGCCAAGTGAAAACGGCTGGGCCGGAGATTCCTGAACTCCAGTTTCACTAAACATCATTGAGGTCCCCTTTATCCATCAAGGTCCCCTTCCTTTATCCATCGCGGGCCCCTCTATCCCACCACGGTCATTTCTCCCAATATCATCCTTTCTGGTGAAGCTTGTGTTCAAGCATCAGCCCCAGGTTTTAAACTGAAGCAGAGCTGGAGATGAGTCCCTCCCGCAGACACGAGGGGACAGCAGGGCTGTCATTAGCATTGAGCGCAGGCCGATGGACCACATCCGCTAAATTATAGCGGATTTTTTTTTTTTTTTTTTTTTTTTTTGCAGTGATCACTCTTATCTTGGTGACGTTGAGCCACCTCTTGGCCCCTAACTTGGAGTCTCCCTTTCACAAAAGTGTCACCTCTACCAAATCAGAATGAAAGCGAAGTTTGAAGAGGAGCGAGCGGCCATCGGGGGAGGCTTCGAGGCGCAGGGGCAGCTGCGGGTGCAGACGAGGGTGAGTCTTCCTAAGGCCCTCGCCCCTGCACGTCACAGGCCCTTGGTGACACCTGGTCACCCACAGGCTCCCACCCTGGAGCCGCCGGGAGGGACTTGCTGCTGGGACCATCAGTGGTGCGCGCTGTGAGGTTACACGGATCCCAGTTTGCTGGAAGGGAAGCCGTCCACGCACTTGGGAAGTGGCTTCAACCAGGAGGGTGAGTCGCCGAATCAAAGGCGCATCAGGAGCGACCCTTCCCCACAGAGCAGCAAGTCCTGTGGCCACAGGACCCAGAAGGGCCACGAGCCATCCACGCCTCACCACTCGGAGCCGAGAGCCAGCGCGACCTCTCCGCCAGCCCCACTCCCGGCCGGGGAGCGTGACCGCGCCACTCCATCCCCAGGAGAACAGGGACAGAGGCCCAGGAGTCCGCGCGTGTCTGTTCCACACGTGTGCGCCCAGAGCCCTGCGCCCCTGCTGAAGCGCGCAAGGCTGGGACTCGGGCAAGGGCAAGAGCTGCCCGGGAGGGGGACTGGATCAGCCCGGAACTTTCCAGGTCTACAGGCCTCTGATGACCTTCCTGGCTCCATAGGGCGGAGGGGAGTGGATGTGAGCAAAGCTTCCCCAGGTCCGAGGGCCTCTTCCTGGCTACCTGCTGTGGAAGCCAAGTCCCATTTCCAGGGCTGGGATGGGCTGAGTGACTTCCTCTAGGAACAGTGGCCAGTGCAGGCAATTTTCTGTTTAGGTAACTCACCCTTCCCTGGCTGCCACCAACAAAGTCAGGGCCTCTGCGGAGTCCCAGACCCCAGCCCCTGCGGTAACAGGACTGTCAGCCCAAGCACTGTTCTCCCTTCAATCTACCATGTCACCCTCCACCTCAGGACACTGACAGCTGTGCCTGTATGAACCCATCTCGCAGATGAAGAAACTGAGGGTCAGGGAAGACAAGCAGCTCCCAGGAAGTTTGTCTATCACCAGGGTCTGAGGACTTTGCCAGGCTGTAAGCCGGTGAGTGTCCACAGATCAGCAGCCCAGGCCTTCCAGGGCTGGTTCTCTGCCCGTCCTCAGGCTGGGCACTGGGAAGGTCTTCGCTGTCCTAGAGGAGGGGATGGACAAGTGTGCTCCAGGGCCAAGCTACTGTAATGCCATCTGCAACAGGAAAGGGACAGCCAGGTAAGCAACCTAGGGTACCATGTAGAAGACAGCTTTACAAAAGCCCAATTGGTTACAATGTTTTGCTGCCACTTATTTTCTCACTTTTAGAAACAAATCTGATCAGCACAACATTGAGGTAGGGAGGAGGTATCATTGCGTCCATTGGATGGAAGAAGAAACCAAGATACTCAGAGAGGTTAGGTGAGCCGCCCACGGTCACACAGCATGAAGATTCCAAGGCAGCAGAGCGGAGTGGTTAAGATCAGGCAAACAGCCCTCTGCTTCCTGGCCCCGTGACCCTGCACGAGAACATGACTTCTCCATGTTCTCAATCCCACATGTGTAAAAGAGGAGTTAAAATGTCCCCTTTGCAGAGTCACTAGGTGACCTCAGTCAGTCTTCGATGCCCGTGACAATAAACCCACTGTTACCGCTGCTTTTGTTTTCCCGGCATCGTCTGTGTACTGCGTGGGTGGAACTCTGCGCCCAGAGGGCTCCAAGGCTTCCTCTGAACCCAGGGTCCCCGAGTGCGTGTCCTCTCCCTTAAGAAGCCATCAGCTTCCCATTTCCTGTCTACACTGCCAGGAAACGCGCCAGGGGCTTGCTTCATGCAACGGTGTGGGAGATGATTAGCTTGCCTTCCCCAAAGGCCGGAGTTCACTGCCGAGATATTTAAAGCTCTGCTTATGGCTTAAAATAAATATCACAATGGAGATGTCAAAATAGCCGCCTGTTCTCACAGAGACGTGGGGAGGAGAGGGGGGGAAACAATGTAAATGGACCCAGCAGAAACAGTCTCAAGGTAGCACCTCTGGGGTCTGATACCACGAAAGTCAGATTGCTTCAAGTTTCTTGAACATTTTTTTTTAATAAGTTTGTTTGCCTCCTTGGAGGGACCGGGAGGACTGTCATCAGCAGGAATGAAGAACTGTTCATAAAAAGGGGGGGGAAGCACAGTTGCGTTTTTTGTGTTTTTTTTTTAACATCAGTTTTGATTTCCAGCCACACCTACGTGAGCGTCATGCAATTTCCAAGGGCTCGTAATGAGCGGGCTCCTCCTGCTGCAAGGTGTACTGGGCACCCAGAGGACCGCGTTCCGGGCGGGGTGGTTGAGGGTATCTTGTCCCAAATCCTCTCGGCTACTCAGTGAGGCAGGGCTGACGGTTCCCGGTCCCCGCTCTGCAGAGGAGCCACGGAGACCGCGGGCGCCCGCCTGCAGCCTGGAGGTTGAGGAAACACAGACGGGATCGGAGTCCACCTCTGTCCTCCACCCTGACTCCGTTCTCTTTCCAGCACATTCCCTGAGTTCTCAGCCCCATGCCGGGCTGAACACCCGGCATCATCAGGCGAGGCAGCAAATACAGTCTTATTAACTGGAGTTTGGAGCTGATTTAAAGCCAGGAAGGATAAAGCTCTGTAAGAGGAGTAGTTCTGATCATTCCCCTACCGCTGGCCGGCCTGGAGAAACCCCTCTCCGTGGCTATCACTGCCCTCTTTGCACTTGAGACTGTTAAACCCCCAAATCGCTAGTGTTGCCCAGATCTGTCTCATGCCACTGTGCCTCTGCAAACACTGTTTTTTCTCCTAAATTCTCTTCCTCTTCAATCAGCTTGGTGAACTCCTCTTCATCCTTCAAAACCCTGCTGAAACCTAACCCTTTGGGAGAAGCCTACCCCAATACCCAGGGGCATGCCTGCATTCCTCCTAGCCCCCTCTCATCCCACACAGGCTGACGGTTATATAATTACCACGATACTTGGGGGTCTGCATCCTGCATTGGGAGGTGAGTGGGACTGCTGGGACTGACTGCGTCCATCCCAGGGCCCGAGTCCTAACTAGCACCTCATTGAACTGAGTTGAAAAGGAAAACAAGCGTCGTGGAGAACCGGAGGGAAGAAAAGCCAGCGCCGGCGTTGTGAGAGTCCATTACTGTGCAACCAAGCACACCGTGTCTTCCTAATACAGATTACAGGACTGGCACGGAGGCAAGACCCGGCAGCGCTGGGGATTGATGCTCTCTGGACATCTGCCGGGCGTCTCATCTGATAAATCCTTGCCTTGCCTTGCCGACAATTTCATCTTTCAGAAGACAGAGGAGGTGACAAAGCGGACGGTCCCTCGGTACTCAATCCTGCAACTAGGAAACACCGGTGGAAGAGGAAGTGGTGGAATGCTTGGGAGGAAAAAAAAAAAAAACCTCAGGGCACAGAATCTTCATGAGAGTGCAAGAAAATGAGCATTCATTAAACACCCACTGTATGCTACCTATTTTGCATGTGTTACTACATTTGATTCTCACATGCATGCTCCCAAGAAGGTAGGTATAAATTGCTTCAAGCCAGAAAATACTGAAAGGGAGAGTAACTTGGGCAAAGTCACACAACGCAGGTCTGCCTATTTGCAAACCTCAAGTTGTAACCTCCCACCATGCCACTGAGCAAAAGCAGGGCATTGCCCTGCTTACAGCCTGGACTTGATGAAAAAGCAGAGGTAATCAGTATAGGTCGGGTAATGCTTCAGTAACAAAACACACTCTCCAAAAACCACAGTGATGTCTTGCTGGTCAGCAGGTTGACTGACATCTGGGAAGACCACGCCCATCTCATGTGCTGTGTGAGGAACAAGGGCAGAGCAAGGAATGGGACACACAAGGGGAGGTTCCATGGAACATTCTAGCCCAAAAAGGGCCAGGGGTAGGATTACAAAGGAACAGGTAGGTGTAACTCAAACCCAGCGGGTGACGCCTACTCCTGGAGCCACGGCTTGTTATCCAAGTGGAGGTAACGCCTAAGTCACTGCAGAATGCAATCATCGAGCAGAACCCCTTGCTTCAGGACTTCAAGGCGTCGGCATCTAGGGTAGCTCCCGACAGGTCAGTGCCGTGAACAGGGTCCTGTGGCCACAACGTGGAAGGAAACAGTACACACAATGAGTGGGAGGCCTCTGGCACTTCTTGCTGCTGCAACAAAAGCACTGTAGAAGGTCCTAGAACCTTCCACAGTACCAGATGCTAGAAGCCAAGGTCAGGGTGCCAGTTTGGTTGGGTTCTGGGGGAGAGGGCCCTTTTCATGGTTCACAGATAGCAGCTCTCTCCTGCTGCCACACAGCGGACAGAGCAGAGCTCTAGTCCCTTCCTCTTCTCACAGGGACACTAGTCCCACCATGGGACGCCACCCTCGTGACCTCATCTGCACCTCGTTCTCTCCCCAGTGCTCCACCTCCTTACACCATCCTGAGTGCCGAGAGGTTCAACATAAGAACCCGAGGAGGACACCAGCGTGCATCCGTGACAGCGAGGCTCAGGAAGGTGTCTGTCCACTTCATCTGCAGCATTCAGTTTCCTCCCAGCGACAAGACCAGGCCTCCCAGATCACCGGTGGGACTAACCAGGGCCGGAAGTCTTACAAAGAGATGGGGAGAAATAGCTGGAAGGCAGGATGTGCTCAGAAGCAGCTTTGAAGATGAAGCAGGGTTGTCTGATAGAAAAGCCAGGAGCTGTGTGGCCACGGGCAGTGGCTGGACCACGCTGGGCCTTGGTCCCTAGGTCTGCAAGGGGACAGACGACCACCCGCCTCCCAGGCTGGGGTGAGGACAGAGCAGACCCTGCAGGTGACGTGCCTGCCCAAGGGCCTCGCCAGCGGTCAGAGCAGGGGAGGGGTCACAGTGGGAAGGTGGTGAGCGCTTCCACGGGTCCCTCATCCAGCTCGCTGTCCCCGGAACAGCCGGTCCTGTCAGCTCGGTGACGTCACTGCCCCTCACCCCGTTCTTGCCGACCTTGCTGTATTCTCACGACACTGGCCATGTTGCTCTCGCTGGAACATTCTAGAAAGTCACGTTCCTCGGCTCCCATCAGACCTGGGCATGTGTCACGCTTGAGAGCGATGGCCCACCAGGAAGAACCATGTCTACACCCCGTCCCGCACCCTCTGCCCACGTGCCTTGCTCAGTTTCACACTGGCGCTTATGATCTGCTCATTAAATATATATATATACTTACTGAGTTTGTTTATGGTCTGTCTCTTCCCTGGTATTGGAAAATTCTTCCAGATTGAGAAAAATCCACAGCCTAGAAAAATACCTAGCAGAGAGGTATTGCGTCCGCGGTGACTTTGCATTTCCTGTCGCCAATCCACGACTGATTCACTTACCTTGAAGTAACAGGATATGCTGTATGTCCAAGTTCAGGATCTCCTTCACCTGCTAACCTGTTATTCGGAGCCTCCCAGATTCCATAACAAAACAGCCTGAAGAGTTCATTGTCAAAGGGCAACCTCCCCTTCCCAGGATGCCCTGCAACGACCTTCCCCAAGGCCAGCGACATAGCTGCCTCTCCACAGTGGGAGCAAGGTGTGGCTGCGCATGACAACTGCTTTCACTCATTTTGTACACGGAAGTGTTCTAGTGGGGGAGCAGGGTCTCCCCCGAAAGTGGAGTCCACTCATGTGATTCCGTATCATAAATAATAAATAGCATGTGAGCTCGTGACTGGGCTCTTACAAGAGTTCTTGAACTCAGCTAAGAAGAAATGATTTAGGAGTAATTAAGACATCTGAATTCCTCAGACGGCGTCTTCGGGTATGTGTGTGTGTGTTTATGTACAACTTTTAAATTAAATTAAATCTTGATTAGCATGTGTTAATTGCACATAGTAATAGGCTGTTCCTCGGACAACTTCTGATCGCTTTTGCGACACAGGCACAAAACACAGGGGCCACTTTGTTATCAGGTCCTAGTTGGCTGAAAATAGCAAAATCCCTGTGGGAATCAAGTCAGTCGCCAGCGGCAAATTATCTAGCCGTGTGCACCTTCCCTTCTCTCCGGAAAGGGGGCTCCTGCAGAGAGACTGCTTTCATAATACCAGACCCAGTAATGGAAACCTTTAATACATCGTTCCATTTCAAATCCACGGTGAGGGCAAAATAAATTGTATCAGCCCCATTTTTTTCAGAAAGAAAACTGAGGTTTGGCGAGGTGAAGATCAATGCCCAAGTCCACGCAGAGTAAGCAGGAAAAGGGGCCACAAGTCACAGCGATGCCTGCCCGGCGCTCAGGATGGTGCTTTGTCCACAAGGGACAAGGATCAGGAAAATGAGCTGCTCAGAAAACAAATGAACCCAGGCGCTGGCTGACCTGCTTCTTCTCGATCCCTGAAGGGGGCGCTCTGAACCCACCCACGCCAGGCGAAGGGAAGCGTTGCTCACCTCATTTGCATACAGATCATGGGGGGTCCCCAGCACACGACCCCATTGAAGGCATTCCACGGAATCCATGCATCCAAAATCACTCGTTGCCAACCAAAGAAGGGATCTCTCCACCCAGCTGACCTCGGGACAGGCTCACCCTTGATCTCAAAGCTCACCCAGATGGGGAGAAGCCCCTCCAGTCCATGATTGGGAAACTGAAAGCCACCAACTTAATACAACAAGAGGAGGACAGGCGGATGGAGGGGGAAGGACTTGCAAAAACCCAGATGCAAAAGAGGGAAGGGTCTGTGCTCAGAAGTCAGCTGATCTGGGTCTGGACCAAGCCCACAGCGTGCCTGCTGCAGGACCCTGAGTGACAGCTAAATGCTCCAAGCTGCACTCTCCCCACCTCTAGAAAAGCACCAGTGCACCATCCCCTCTCATCAGGCGATGATGCTAAATGAACAAGTGCGTGAACCACCCTTGACACAGCACCCAGGACACAGGGGCTCAATAAATGTGAGTTATTTGTTCTAAGAAGGAACAAGGTTATCTAGTCTACGTGTAGGTCGACAGCAGTACTGAAAATACCTCTTCACCACTCCCTGAATCTTTTTCTCTTGATCTATAGGCTGTGATTTCTGGATTGCAAGCTTAATTCATCATCTGGGGGTCTGTAGGGTAGTTAATGCTCCCAGAGACCGTTTCCTCTGTGCCTTGACAGATTCATGTTCCTCTTGGAAAATTTCAACCACGTTATGATTTCAGTCACCTAATTATAACCTTCACAAATATTTACTAATCATCAGTTGATCACCAATAGCTGTGCTCTATCCTCAGAGCCAGGTATCAAAGACCCTGCCATCTCCAGTTGGGTGCCCAAGATATCGGAAACCCTGAAAGCCCAGAACTTAATGCTACCACTGATTCGTGTCTCCACAGAACTCACATGCTGAAGCCCCAGCATGTTTGGGATTGTGACGATATTTGGAGATGAGGCCTCTGGGAGGGAATTCGGTTCAGATGAGACCACAAGGGTGGTCCTGATAGCGGCATCAGGGTCCTTATTAAAAAGAGACTGGAGCTGGGTGCGGTGGCACATGCCTGAAATCTCAGCAGCTCAGGAGGCTGAGGCAGGAGGATCATGAGTTCAAAGCCAGCCTCAGCAAAAGCAAAGCCCTAAGCAACTCAGTGAGACCCTGTCTAAATAAAATACAAAATAGGGCTGGGGATGTGGCTCAGTGGTTGAGTGTTCCTGAGTTTAATTCCTGGAAACTTAAGGAGAGGAGGAGGAGGAGGAGGAGGAGGAAAAGAAGGGGAGGAGGAGGAGGAAGAGGAGGAAGAAAGACTGGAGAGACTGCTCCCTCTCTCCCTCTTCCCCACCATGTGAGGACTCAGCAAGAAAACCATCTCCTGCAAGCCAGGGAGAGGCCCTCCCCAGGAACCCAGTGGTCTGGCACCTTGAGTTCGACTGAGAGCCTGGCCTGCAGAACTGTGAGAAAGGCACATCTGTTGTGAAGCCAGATAGGCCAAGTGACCAAGACGGCTGGCTTTCCGCCTCTCTCTCTCTCTCTCTCTCTCTCTCAAAATATGCTTTTATCTACTCTCTTGGTCAGTGGCTCCACCAGCCACCAAAATTGTCATCAGCCTACCTTCTCCTCCTGCCCTCATCCTCCTAACCATGGGTCCTAATTCTTGTGGCCTCCAGGCCTGCCGCGGCTCTCTGATTGGACCTTTTTCTTCATTCGTAGCTGGTTCTGGCTCAAGCGCAGGTTCACAGTGTCTTCTCAAAAACATCACAGCAGCTTCCAAGGGGGCCTCACTCTTCCAGTCTTCCCCCGTGGGGTCCCCGCACACAGCGGGAAGCACAGCTCGGAATCTGCCACTTTCCTGTTCTACGATCTTGAAGGAATTGCAAAATCTCCAGGATGAAGTCTGCGCGCCTCAGCCCGGAAGGCCACCATGATCTGGCACTACCCACGTTCCCAGCCCCCCTGTGGCCACGTCTCAACAAGCCCCCTCCCTTCAGAGGCAGCAGATCCCTGCCACTCCCCTGCCCATGTCACAGTCCCCTCCTGCTTCCCACCCTGAGCTACACAGCACCATCCTCCATAAATTCAAATCCCCACAGGCCACTTGGGTCCTCCCCACCCCAGGCTGCATGAAGCCACTGTCCTCTCTGCTTCTCCAAACCTGTTCCCTCTACAATAAACATGACACAGCCTAGTAACTTTTTTTTCTTGTATTTTATTAGAGACAGGGTCTCACTGAGTTGCTAAGTGCCTCGCCATTGCTGAGGCTGGCTTTGAACTCGCGATCCTCCTGCCTCAGCCTCCCAAGTGCTGGGATGACAGGCGTGCGCCACCGCGCCCGGCGTAGCAACATTTTTTTAATCTCTTTCTCTGCACGCCCCCCCCCCCCACTCCATAACCAGATGGTCATCTCTCTGAAGACAGAGCCACCGTCTTATTTAATGTATTTTCAGAATAAAAAGAAAAACTCAATTTTTTTGCAAACGTGCTAAAGCTGGAAATTCCTGAAAGCAAATGCTTCATGCACACCAGGGGAATAATTATAATGATAATAACAATATCAACTATTTTGAAGTATATAATATGACTAAACACTTTACAGGCATAGCTCATTTACTCCTTTTAACCACCCCATGGGGAAGTATTGTTTTTGATCCCCCTTTTGTTCAATGAGCACATGCGCACACACACACCAAGTTTTGGAGTTAGAAGACAGGGTTCCTAATGTGACTGTTGTTTATCACTTTTGTGACCTTGAGGCAATCCATAGTCTTTTTGTTTTCTCATCTCTGGAATGGAAAAAAGATTTCCTGCTGATAATTAAATAAGACCATTTATAAAATTATTGGTAATGCTTGCTCAGTACGTTCTTGGGGAATATTAGTCATTTCAGTTAGATGAGTGGCTGTCTGATTGGCTGAGATCTGGGCATGTTCATATGCTAATTTAGGCTCTGGCTTCCCCATAGGTCAACTCTGAGTCTCTTCCCATCGGGGCCCGCCCCCCTCTCCTGGCCACGCCCCTTCTCCCGTTCCACCCCCTCTAGTGACCCCGCCACCTCTCCTGGCCACGCCCTTCCCCTGTCCCACCCCTCTCCTAGCCCTGCCCCTTCGCCTGGCCCTCACACTCTCAGGGATAAGGAGAGGCTCAGGGAGGGTGGTTTGGCAGGGGGTCAGGTAACTCCTGCAGTTTCCTTGATAACTTTGAAAAAGCTGAGCGCTTAGCAGTTTGGTTTGGAGGTTGCGAAGCAAATGCGAACGCGTTAAATAGGAATTTCTGTCAGCCACTTCGGAAACGGAGCCCAACACACTGTGCCCAGGTGCAGGTGCGAACCGCAGGATGTGATGCTGTGGGGACCTGCCACGGCAGGATTGACAGGGCCACTGGCTTGCCTGGGGACGCTGCGGCCCTCTCCCTGTCAGCCCCGGGCGCCTTCCCCACCCTGCCCCAGCCCCTCCCAGCCACTAGCTCAGGAATACATTGACATTTTCAAAAGTATTGATTACAGGAGCAGACTGGGTCCGGGAGGGAGGAGGGGGGAAATGGATTGACTTTATTATTTGTGGGAGGAAAAAAGAAGAATAAACAAGGGAGCTTTTGTTTGGAGGACAAAACCCAAATTATCGGTTGAATGGCGCTGAATTAAACACTTAAAGTTCAATCTTTCCAGAGTGCTGACAGTGCAGGGGGAAATCAATACGGAAGCCATTTGCACCAGGGAGCCGGCCCTGGTTATTAACAACTAATTATACCAAGTCTTCTGCAGAACCAGGTTAGTTCCCTTACAGGTTGCCCCACACAGCAGGACTCTTGAAGGTGAGCTGCAGGTCAGGGACCCGCGTCCCAGAGCAGCTAGTCAGGAAGTATTAGAAGCCCACCTAACTGTCATCGGAATTTGAACATATGATTAACAATGGCCAATATTTAACTAGAAGCATCATCAGGACCACACCAGTGTTAAAGTATGGAAATTTGGTCTGGCGGGATGGTGCATGACTGTAATCCCAGCGGCTCAGGAGGCTGAGGCAGGAGGATCACAAATTCAAAGCCAGCCTCAGCAACTCAGTGAGACCCTAAGCAACTAACTCAGTGAGACCCTGTTGCTAATAAAGTATGAGAAGGGGCTGGGGTGTGGTTCAGGAGTTAAGCACCCCTGGGTTCAATCCCCGGTGCCCAGAAACCAAAGAACAAATAAGACAAAACATATATATGGAAATTCGTCCATACCAATTGCTCAGCATTCACCCCTGGGACCTTTCAGACCCCCTCTCTCCTGTTCTCCAAGAACTAGAGTCCACAGCTAGCATGACAAGGGGTCACCCAGGACCTTCCCAACACCCATTCTATGAGTCAGAGCTCATGTCCTGTGGGTGGCCACAGGTTTGGATTATGACAATAGTTTCCTATAATCAGTCACAGTCTACAAATCCACATGCCTTCCTTTGGGGTAGGGGCTGTCTAATGTACATAAACAAAGTTACATATACCATATCTCTACATACTCATACAGTTGCATAGTTTATTATCTATTATATGGAAACAATTTAATTTTATATTACATTTCACTAACATTTACACATACTATATAGAATTGCATGCTCTAACTATGGATAGAAAAATTTATATAAAACTTGATATGGTTAACTATACATAGTTAATTATATACATAGCTACATGTAGATTGCTACATATGGTTACATACCATACATAAACTTTATATTTTTATGTCTGTGTATAGCTAATATGTACAACTGTAGTTATTTATGTAACTATGTAGTATATAAACGCTACACATATCTATATATATAAGCACATCGAGTTCATGTAAGCCTGGTGTGTTGGGGAGCTATTTCCGGGCAACATATGTAAACTTATCTCATCGTTTCACTGCTACCTGGCACTCCACAGTATGGTGGTGCAGTCACAAAGCCACTCCCTTATGGATGAATATTGAGGTTGTTCCCGCTTTTCCACTATTATAGAGAAAGCTGCGTCCTGCACCTTGAACATTGGCTATTCCAAACTCAGGCAGACATTCCTACAAGATCGATTCCAAGAAGTGCAGAGTCGTCACAGTGGTGCAGATGCGTGTTGCTGATTTTGATGCATCTTGACAAGTCAGCCATGCTTCCTGTTCTGCAAGTGACGGTGGCAGGGGCCCTGTTTATCTGGACAGTGCCCAGCCGTTAGCCCTTCTCCAAGTGCTCTGCCCCCTGCCTGAAGGGTGTGCGACCTGTGTTGGGTGCATGTAGCAATCACAGCTCTTCCACATCTGCTGGGGCCCATGCTGCCCCACAACAGGCTGAGGGGGATTCATTGCTGTTTGTCACAAACAGATTAGTCCCAGAGTCCCCAAAGCTCCCAGGTGGTTGCGCTGCCTGAGACGAGCAGGTAGCATGTTTCCCTGCAGAGTCTGGGAGCCCGGGCTTGGTCAGCAATAGTCACCCTGGTCTTCAAGCCATGTTGCTTGTCTGCAGAAGGATGGCAAGTCCTTGCGAGAGCTCTGCCAACGCCTGGCTGCCATGCCTTGCCTGGGATGTCACCAAGCCTCCATGAAAGACATCTGTCAGTGTCCGTCCCTCTAATCCATCATAGGACCTCAGAGCTAGCACGGGGGCTAAAGAGGACACAGATGCTATGCCACCCCCTCTTTTTTCCTCCTTCCCATAAAGAGAAAAAAAAAAAGAAATTTTAAAAGAGTTCCTGGGCACAGGAGCAAGCAGAGGCCAGCACTGTCCCCAGTAAAAGCAGCTCCACCCCGAGCGCTCAGCCAAATGCCTCCACCACAGAAGCATTTTACTTGTTCCACGGAGGACTTGAGGCCTCTTCCAAGAATGTGCGTGACGCAATAAAATCAGAAAGTTCAATGAAAAGAGGAAGCCAGGGGAAATAGATATGAGACAGGACGTGAGGACCAAGGGGACGCAGCCGCGCAGGCACTGGGGCCTGCCTAATGCTGCGCACCTGGACTCCACCTGGGCCCTAAGGGAGCGGGGTGTGGTACCTTGGAGGTGGCAGCGTGCAAACCCATAACGCACAGGAAGAAGGTGCACCCACAGGAATGTCCCTACAGGAATGTCCCGGACGGGGAAGCAGGAAGTAAAGATGGCAACTCTGAGAATCTCAGACGGTTCTGCTTCTCCCTTGAACGCAGGTCCAAGGGTGGAAAATTCATACCACCCCCCACTTCCACCCCGCTCGTTGCCCCGCTCCGCCCTCCCCTGCCCCACACAACCTTCCAAGGCTCCTACTGACTCCTGTTCTTTTTTGTTATTATTTTTTCCTTACTTAGTTGACAAAGTTAAATGCTTGGAAATTTTTTAAAATTCAGCAGTACAGCATCTGCCTCCCCCCAGGGGCTGGGGGGTGCCTCGGGCTTGCTGCCCCTCCCCAGTGGGTGCACCGGCCCACGGAGCTGATTGGCATCCACAAACCCCAGTCCAGGCAGCAAAGACATTTTTTTTTTTTTTTTTAAATAAAGAGAAAAGACAAATGGGATGAGCAGCCCTGAATCTAGACCCGTGACTCAGCCATCCCTTCTCTGGATCCATGAAATTAGGGGTCAGACATCAAATGACAACCTCCCCGACCTCTGACCATGCCCTTCCCTCTGAGGGACAGAGGTTGGGCTTCCCGGGGGTGGGGGGGTAGGAGGGATTTGCTGACCTCCAGCAGCCACGTCGATTTTGATTAAGGGTCAAGAGAGGGGCTCTCCACGATGGGACCACTTTAGTTTTTACTTGAAGTGCCTTGTCGCAGAAGGTCCCCACTCCCACCCCCACCCTCCCCGCCGAGCCAGGCTGATGCGGCCACAAAGCTCAGCTGCAGACTGAGAGGTGAACGGCAGGGAGACTCTGCGGCAGAAACTAAATCAAAGCAAAATGATGACACAAAAAGGGGGGGGGCAAACAAACAAGAACAAACCTTCCTTTCCTTAAGTTGCGGCGTCACCTGTGGGCACCAGGTTTGCCAGAGGCAGGCTGGAGCCCAGGTGCGCCCTGGAAGCTGAGCGTTGGGCGCCACCTAGCAGCCGAGGGCGGCACTGCAGGCTCCCGCCCCTGCGCTCCCGCCTGAG
This sequence comes from Tamias sibiricus, assembly GCA_025594165.1. Lineage (NCBI taxonomy): Eukaryota > Metazoa > Chordata > Mammalia > Rodentia > Sciuridae > Tamias > Tamias sibiricus. Next base: position 13,185,886 of record CM046674.1, on the reverse strand, counting down.
CCTGCGGACCCCTCCCCTCTGCGCACAGAGAGGTCAAGGTCTCTGCTGGGGTCTCAGGGGCTTTGCAGCCAGACCCTGCCACTTCACCAGCTGTGGGGTCTTGGGCAGTTCCTTTCCAGACAATGACGAACGTGCCAACCCTCCTGGCTGGAGGGAGGATTCAGTTAAAAAAAAAAAAAAAAAAACCAACTTCATGACCGGGCGTATGCCCTGCTGCCACACCAGATGACGACCCAGTCCATAGACAGGTGACTCGTCTGTGAAACGGGCTGGGAACCTCGAGGGGCTGTTGGAAGCAGGCGCGTGGGTCGTGTGAGTGCCGGGGGAGGGGGGGGACTGCGAGTCCAGCCCTGGGTAGCCCCGAGGTCCAGCAGACACACAGACAGTTATGAAGACAAATAAGACGCCCTCGTAGTGACAGCCGACACAGTGCAGGCCAGGGTGGCTCTCCAGCCTCAGCTACCTCACCTGATCCCCTGCGCACCTCCTGACAAAGGACTGCCACCCCACCCCTAACTTACAGAGAAGCCAAGGGGTGCTCGGGAAGGGTGAGGAGGTGCACCCGGGCCCCATCTCTCCTCAGACCCTCCTCCAGATCTGACCCATCCTCATTTCTGCTCACAAAATAGCTTCCCCACCTCTGCCTCCAAAATAAAATAAATGCCGGCCAGGCAAGGAGGGGCACGCCTGTAATCCGAGCGGCTCCGGAGGCTGAGGCAGGAGGATTGCAAGTTCAAAGTCAGCCTCGGCAACTTAGCGAGGCCCTAAGCAACTCAGTGAGACCCTGCCTCTAAATAAAAAATAAAAAGGGTTGGGGATGTGGCTCGGTGGTTGAGTGCCCCTGGGTTCAATCCCTGACACCAAAAAATAGAATAAATTCTAGATTTGACCCCTTCTTCCCCTCTATCACCTCCACCCTGTTCCTCGTCCTCCACAGGCAGAAGTCTGGCCTCTGATAACTCCTCAGGCCTGTCCTATCCAGCCCTCCCTGTGTCCTCCTCCTCTCCCCACTAAGACCCCTCTGCTCCCTGCCTGGATGCCTGCAGAGCCTCCTCTCTGGGCTCCCTGTTGCCCCCATCTGTCCTGCAAGAGATCTCTCTTTCAGTAAGTCCAGCTGCAAGTCTAACCCTCCAGGCCATGTGCACCCTCCCCCCAGGAAGCGTTGCCCAGTGGCACTACCCACAGAATCTCTGCTTCCCCTGACACAGAGTTCACGACCTGCCCACACCTCGCAATAACAAGGGAGCTGCACACTCCTCTGCCCACGGTCACCAGCCCTTGTGAAGGTGCACGGCCTCCCGGGCCAAGAGGGGAAGGCAAAGCCGGATCACACGCAGATGCCGCTCACACACGCCACGTGGTGATCATTTAAAAAGCCTATAATAGCTGGGCGCGGTGGCACACGTCTGTAATCCCAGCCCTTGGGAGGCCGAGGCAGGATGATCGCGAGTTCAAAGCCAGCCACCGCAGTGGCAAGGCACTTAGCAACTCAGTGAGACCCTGTCTCTTATAAAATACAAAAAAGGGCTGGGGATGTGGCCCAGGGGTCGAGTGCCCCTGAGTTCAATCCCCCAGTACCAAAAAAAAAAAAAAAAAATGTGGTGTGTGTGTGTGTGTGTGTGTGTGTGTGTGTGTTTTATATATTCACTCAGCTTTAGCTTATTTGCTTACTGGCTACCACCACAATGGTAGGCGCCGTGAGGGTGGAGGCCAGGGCTTATCGAGGATGGCACGCCCAGTCCCTGAAGGTGCTTGGCACATGCCAGTGACTGGACATATGGCCAGGTCAATGCTTCATAAAGTAAGAATCGGCAAATATAAAATGCCATTTCCAGGGCTGCAGCCCCAGAGGTCCAGGCCCAACTGAGCTGAGGGAGGCCCTGACCTCGGCCACGGCTCAGGACCCCCAGGTGACTCCGTCCTACCAGCCAAGACAGGGTCCTGTCCCAGGGTGGGCACCACCTACAACCCTCACCCCCCACACCTCCTCTGGTGGGGCCTCCGTAGCTCACCGTGGCATTTAAGGACATTCTGGAATCAAGGAACTCAGCGAAGGGACTCAAGTGAGCCTGGGGTCTGCTGCATTAAGAGCAGCAGGTGTTTATTTGTATTTTCAATCAGATTCCTATATCCCCACCACCACCATCCAAGATATCCTGGATTTAAACCCCTGGGGCCGGGCCCAGGAATCTGCATGAAGGTGGAGGAGTGTTGACCTAAGAATCAAATTCTTCCAAGGTCCACAGCTCAGCCTACAAGGCCAGGCCTTCGGGGCGTGGCTCTGTCTTCTCCCTCCTCCTTGGCTTGGCTCCTGCTTGGGGTCACTCCCTCCACAAGTCTGGCTTTGGTGACTGTGCTGGGCTCCAAGCCCCCTACAGTTGCACTCACTGTACCCCCATTGATCCTGGTGACAGCACTCCCCAAGGGACATTTGGTGATTCTGGAGCTTTCTTAGTTGCATCTCTGGGAGGGGGGTGCTACTGTCATCTACTGGATGGAGTCCAGGGATACTGTAAAACCTCCCACCTCAGAGAGTGATCTGGCCCCAATGTCAATAGTGCTGAGACGGAGAAACCTAGCAACCCAATCAAGGGCAGAGAATGTGTAAGACTCACCTGTGTAACCTTAGTACCAAGTACAGAACCTGGCACACAGCAGGTGCTCAGGAAATACTAGTAGAATGAATTATCTGTACCCTTTATCTGGTATTTAGGTATGTTCATTTATATATACTCTACCTCATTCCAGAAGAGATTTGTAGCTGCTAACAAAAGCCTATGCAATATGACAGGATAAAATAAACATAAGTGAAGGTATCTCATAAAAAATGAAAATAAGTTATAAGGTAATAGAGACAGAAAGCAGAGATGAGCTGAAATTTGGCTCTGGTCTTCCAGTTAGCCATAGCAAAAGGGGAAAATGATATTCATGGCAACAAAAACCCTCCCATTGCTGAATGGAAGCACAGCTTTCTCTGGTGTGGAGACAGGCGGGAGTCTAGGGTTAAAGTAGAAGATACTCTCAATAGCATAAATACCCAGGCATCTTCTACAGATGTTTCCTGTAACTTTTTCTGAGTTCTTCTCCCCTCTCTGAGCTCATTCTCTTTGCCATGTAACTTGATGGTTTCTTTCCACCCCTTAAGTTCACAGCTGGCCACGTCTAGTTTAGTCAATAGGATAAAGACAGATATAAGTGGGAGCTGTAGCTGTTTATGCAGCTGATTGTGATTTCTTGCATCTCTGGCATCACTGCGAGAAGAAAGTGCCCCAGCTCTCCCCCTGGTCCAAAGAGGGTAAGAGATGCATGGAATCAAATGGACACAATCCACAGATCCGCAACCTACAGCAGAACCACCCAGCTGAGCCCCGCCTAGCTCAGCAGATAGCCCGCTGAGCCGCAGTTACAGGAACCAGCCCCACTGGGGAGCCAAGTACATGTTCATTATTCACGGTCCTCCTTGTGCATGCTACAGGGTTTGGTTTGTTACGCAGCATTATGCTAGCACAGCTAACCAACCCATCTCCCAACTACAAAGCCAAAAAATAACACTGAAGCATGGTTAAATAAATAACTGCAATCTTTAATGGGGCTAAGATAGTGCAAATTGCTCGCATTACTTAAGTTTTTCTCCCAACTAGGTAGTAACTCCTGATGACAGGCCAATTTTCCTCTAAAATGACCACTAGGGAGCTGGGCACTTAAAAGCACTTGATTCAAATGTGTCCATCAGACGTGGGTTGCAAACATAACCGGGCTGAGGCATTTCAGGCAAACTGCTCGGATGAACCGTCAGAGTGTTTCCCGCGCTGGACAGTCGGTCAGTGGGGTCTGTCTGTAGATGCTGATGCTCCCCATCATCTCAGATCTGCCGGAGGACCTAATATGGCACCACCACGTGGCACCTCCCCGTCCCCACTGGTTGGGTTCTCGTCAGTCATCTCATCTCTGAGTCCAAAAGCTTGCTCTCGTGCTTGCCCCTGGCTTCCAATTCAGAGAGAGCCGTTCTGAACCTCCCTCCGCTAGACAGCAGACCTGGGGTCCTATCTCATCTACTCGGGAATTACAAAGCTCGGCCCATCTATGTTCACATTTCTCCAACATAGCAGAAGGGTGAAAGGCAAGGACTGTGGGGTTAGGAGGTCCAAAACTCCTGCCACGTACGTGCTCTAGGTGAACGCTGAATACTCTCTCTGATGTGTGAATACGGAATCACACCAGTGACGGATGCAAAGCAAGCGCAGGTGCAAATCCTGAAGCCTCACCTACAGGTTCCCCGCTCATCTCCCAGGATGCAGCCTTCGGAGCCCACCCTCCAGCCAAGGCCATCGCAAAGGGACGATCCCTTAGGGAAGAGAAGAAGGAAGCTCTGCGGGCTTTGGGATGGGCTCTTGGGTTCCACTCTTCACGGAACTAGCCCTGAATCAAGCCGCCTCTGGCTTCTATCCTGCAAAGGAAATTAACGAAGTCCAGAAAAGAACACATAGTTCTATACAAGAAGCTAAGAGGAAGGAGAAGACGTATCTGTTTCTGTTAGCAAAACGAAACAACTGGCGTGCTGGGGTTGTGGCTCAGCGGTGCAGCGCTTGCCTAGCACGTGCATGGCCCTGGGTTCGATCCTCAGCACCACATTACAAAAAAAGGAAATAAAATAAAGGTATTGGGTCCAACTACAACTAAAAAATAAATATTAAAAAAAAAGAAAAAGAAAAAGAATTGGGAGGACAGGAAAATGGCCCTAGGGGGTGGAGAGAAGAAAACGGGGGTCCATCAGAAGTGCCCTAGGACATCTCGGAGGCAGAGAAGCTGGGAGTGCCGAGACAGGGGGAGCGTGGGGTGACCCGCCCTGCAGGGTGCACCAGGAAGGTCCGCTGTCCACAGGGAATCTAAAAATCAATTTTTATAAAACCTACTCAATGCAAGGGGACATCCTAGATGGGATCCTGGGAGGAAACTGAAAAATAGGAAAACGGAGGACGCACGGCAGCGTGGGTTCCCTTAGCGCCGCTGTCCAGTCCCTGTCCTCTTTGTGACAACCGCACCGAGGAGAGGAGAGGTGCCACCACCAGGGGGCGCCGGGCGAGGGCACGTGGGAATCCTCCATGCCGTGTGTGTAGCTTTTCGGTGAAGCTAAAACCATTCCAAAACAAAAAGGTTATTTTTAAAAAGAGACGAGACACGCTGGGTGACATATGGAAGAACAAGTGGCAAGACATTTAAAACAAAGAAAAGAAAAGAAAAGCAGCTAAGGTCTGCCTGTTGGGGGGCCACGCGTTGGCGCTCTGACACGGGGCATAGGACATCGCAGCAGCGCAGGGACGGCCTCCTTCAGCGCCTGCTCCAGGGACACATCGTTACTGTCCTTTTCGGCTTGGAAATGAGGCACATGTTCTGCGGACTCGGAGATAAGGCAGACACGGAGGACACCAAGGACAGAGCGCGGGAGACCTGCGCCCCGCCCTCGGGCGCCCACGTCCACACCCGCGCTGCCCACGCTGGACCCGTTCTGGTGGACTCCAGCCTCCACCCGCCGGAGCCCGGGGCCCCCGAGGATGTCTGACCAGGATTTCTCGGGTGGCCTAGGAGATCAGAAGGGGGACTGGCTCCTCGTCGTCCCGTGGGAGCCGCAGGTAGAGTGAATCGGATTCCACGCAGGTCTGACTCTGCCAGAGTGACCCCGAGGGCCACGCGATTAGAAAGCCCCCGCGGGAATGAGAGGAGGTGACGTCACTGTGGACAGGGCTGGCGGCGGCCCTAGCCGACTTCTGCGCTCTCAGGATATCAAGGTGGCCAAACCTCCAGCCCTGAGGCTGACCCCGGGGAAGCCAGGGGAGCAGAAGGGACCTTGGGGACTGCCTCGGCCACGCAGGCCAACCAGGACGTCCCTACAGCTCAGCCAGCTCCGAGTTCTTCCCTAAGGGAAGCCCTGCCAGGTGTAGTAGGGCACGCCTGTCATCCTAGCACCTGTCATCCCAGTGGCTGGGGAGGCTGAGGCAGGAGGATCAGGAGTTCAAAGCCAGCCTCAGCAAAAGCAAGGTGCTAAGCAACTCAGTGAGACCCTGTCTCTAAATAAAATGCAAAATAGGTCTGGGGGTGTGGCTCAGTGGCCGAGTGCCCCTGAGTTTAATCCCCAGTACCCCCCCCCAAAAAATTCCTAAGGGAAAACTCCTTCTCACATAAACCCAAAGAACCCATCTCAGTCTCTCCCCTAAACCTCTGTGTTTAATGGCAAGACTCCTGTTGCTGGGCGCTGATGGTCAGTGACGGCCCCCTTGCTAAGCCTGTGGGTCTCTCCCACCTTGAAGCCTTTGTGAAACTCCCCCCTCGGCTCCAGTTATCTGCATGGCTGGTCTCCTCAGCTTCTCCAGTCTTTGCTCAAAATCACCTTCTCACCACCCCAACAGAGGCACCCACCCCCCCCATCACCTTGCCCATCCTCTTACCCCGCTTTATTTATCATCCCCTGACATTCATCCACAGGTTGGTTTGTTCACGATGTCTTCTTTCTGAAAGCTTCGGAAGAGCAGAAACTGCCACTGATGCATCCCCAGAACCTCACGGTCTTCAGGGTGAACAGCAGGTGCAAAGGCCCTGAGGTGCAAGAGATCACGGCATGCTACAGGGACACGAGGGAGGGCCCTGTGGCAGGAGGGAGAGTGCTAGACAGGAGCAAAGGGAGGCAGGCAGGGGTCAGCTCACAAAGGCCTTTTCAGACTGCCATGAGTGACTTGGGTGCTATTCTGAGCACACTGGGTGGCCTCTGGAGAGCCGTCCATCAGCTAGGGCAGGACAGGGAAGGGGGACACCATCTGATGAGGGGTAGTCTGAAGACATTCCTAGGTCTCCATCAGGAAGAGGCAGGATAGGGCAAGAGGTGAAGTGGGGGGGGGTCAGTCACAAAGACTCCAAGGAGACAGGACGGTGCCTTGGATGGAGGGACAGCCCTGAAGAGGGACACTGGACGTGAAAGGATCATGGATGCTTCTCAGCCATTTGCAGATAAGTAGGGTCTGGAATGTGCGAGGGAGAAAAGAGGCAGGGATGACGCTCAGGTTAGGGACCCAGTTCCAATTTTTGCATGTGGCAATCCAGTCTTCGCCGCTGGTTAAGACACCCCCCTTTCCTGCTGCATGCTCTTGGCCTCCGTGTCCAAGATCAGGGGACCACAGACGGGTGGACTTACCCCTGGGCTCTCTGTTCTGCCCCATTGGTCCACGTGTGCCACACTGTTTGGGTGACTGTAGCTTTATCATATACACAAGGAAAACGGTTTTACTCCTAATTTCCAGTTCCATAGAGTTTTACAAATACACTTTACTCTGATAATATGACTTTGCAACTAGCAAAGCAGTTGAACTAACACCCCTAAGTACAGGTGGGGAGACAATTAAGTCCACTGATGTTCTCTGCATAAACTACTAACTCAAACTATCAGTATTTGCTGATGACATGATTCTATACTTAGAGGATCCAATAAAAACTCCACTAGGAAACTTCTAGAATTAATGGATTCAGCAAAGTTGCAGGATATAAAATCAACACCCACAAATCAGATGCATTTCTATACATCAGTGATGAATCCTCTGAAAGAGAAATTAGGAAAACTACCCCCACTCAAAATAGCCTCAAAGAAAAAATAATATATTTGGGAATCAACTTAATCTCATTCTAAAAAGACAATTGCAAATAAACTACATAACATTAGTGGGCAAAAAGGGCGATTAAGTGAATCTCAAAAAACACTAAGTGTGAAAAAGCAGCATGTTATCAACATTTACATGATTCATATAAAAATGATGACATCCTAAAATGCACTCTTTTTAAAGAATAGATTTATCAAAATATTACATATCTCTTAATACTCCAGTTCACTATTTCTTCATAGACTGTAGGAAAGTTAAATGTAAGTCTATTCATCTGCTTAATTAAAGGATCCTTTTCCACTGGCTTTCATTAAAAGAATCACAATTAGGTCACAAATAGATAGGCAAATTATTAATTACAGGATTTGAGGTTTAGGATGAAGACTCATAAAAATCAGTTTGATGAACAGCACAGTTCTACAACACACTAAAGCCTTGTGCGAACTGCTCGTAGTGAAAAGGGAATGAACTATTTAGTGGTGGAAGAACAATAAACTTTTTTTTTTTTTTATATTTTAAGAAATGCTTCTTAAAATCAGGGAGGCATGTGTAAAACTCTTTTCCCCAACAACAAACAGAAAACAAAAACTGCGATGGGCCATAGTCTAAGTCTCCCTATAGATCACTAATCTGCAAAAATCCCTTCACAATGGCACACCTCTCCACATTCCCCCAGAAAAATAACTCCTCAAAACAATTTCAACAATTTTCTTAGCTGTTCAAAGCAAATGGGTGCAGATACCAAGAATTTATATCATATCTTTTTTTTTTTTTTTTTTTTTTTTGTGGTACCAGGGATTGAACTCAGGGGCACTCGACCACTGGGCCACATCCCCATCCCATTTTTGTATTTTATTTAGAGACAGGGTCTCACTGAGTTGCTAAGTGCCTCGCCATTGCTGAGGCTGGCTTTGAACTCGCGATCCTCCTGCCTCAGCCTCCCAAAGTGCTGGGATTACAGGCGTGCGCCACCACGCCCGGCTATTTATATCATATCTTAAAATCAGGAAATCTAATGCCTCTGCCTTTGCTCCTCCTTCTCAAGATTGATTCATCCCTCTGTGGTCTTTCGTAGTTCCATATGAAGTTTGGGATTTTTTAAATATTTATGTGAAATGCCTTTGGGATTTGATACTGACTGCATTGAATCTGTAGATCACTTAGGATAACATGGACATTTCAAACAATATTGTGTCCTCCACTCCATGAATATAGTATATCCTCCCGTTTGGTTGTATCTTCTTCAATTTCTTTCATCGGTGTTTTGAAGTTTTCATTGTACAACTGTTTTGCCGTCTCGGGTAAGCCAAGTGTATGTAAAGAGTCTCAGTGTCACTAATCATCGACATCACTAGACCCAAATCAACACCACAATGAGCGCTCACCTCACATCTGTTAGGATGCCTATCCAAAACACAAAGACAAGTGTTGGCAAAGTTGTGGAGAAACGGGAACCCTTGCATGCAATTGGTGGAGTGAAAATGGAAATTCCTCAAAAATTAAGAGTGGAACTACCATACGATCCATTAATCTCATTTCTAGGTATTCATCCAAAGGAATTGAAATCAGGTCTCAAAGAGATATCAGTCTTCCCATGTTCACGATGGTGCGATTCACAACAGCCAAGGTGTGGAAAGAACCTGAATGTCCATCAACAGAAGCAAAGATAAGACAAACGTGGTGTGAACATACAAAAGAATATTATTTAGCCTTAAAAAATAGGAAATTCTGTGGGACGCTGTGGTGCAACCTGTAATCCCAGTGACTCAGGGGGCTGAGGCAGGAGGATTGTGAGTTCAAAGCCAACCTCTGCAACTAAGTAACTTAGCAAGATCCTGTCTCTAAATAAAAAATAAAAAGGGCTGGGGATGTGGCTCAGTGGTTAAGCACCCCTGGGTTCAATCCCTGGTACCAGAAAAAGAGAGAAAGAAGAAAAGAAATTCTGCAATATGTAACAACAAGGATTTGACCTTGAGAAAACGATGCCAAGTGAAATAAGTCAACCAAATAAAGACAGATACTGCACGAAATTCATAGATTCAAAAAGTGAGACAGTTGCTAGGGCTCAGGAAAAGATGGGTATTTACGGGGCTGGGGTTGTGGCTCAGCGGCAGAGCGCTCGCCTTGCACGTGAGTGGCCCAGGTTCGATCCTCAGCACCACATAAACATAAATGCATTGCATTGTGTACAACTAAAGTAAGTAAATAAATATTTTTTTAAAAGATGGGTATTTACTTATCAATAAGCATAAAATTTCAGTTAAGCAAGATAATTTCCAGAGATCATCCACACATCACACCTCCAGTCAATGATACTGTCTTTTACACTTACAAAAAACGTTACAAGTGCCAGGCATGGTGATGCATGCACACCTGTAATTCCAGCTACTCAGGAGGCTGAGGCAGGAGGATCACAAGTTTGAGGCCAGCCTCAGCAGCTTAGCAAGGCCCTAAAAACTTAATGAGACTCTGCCTCAAAATTTAAATCATAAATAAATGGACTGAGGGATTGGTTCAATCCCAACTACAGAATATGTTTTTTTTTTAATTGTTATAAAGTGATGTCTCATGTTAAATGTTCTTAACCAGAATAAAATGAGATCTTTCAAAACATTTTGTTGTCTGCACTCCTTAGAATCAAGAACACAGCCACCAGATGACACACACCCAAGCTCCAAGCTCCAAGCTCCGTGTCCCACATTCACTTCAATTGCATGCTGACAACAGGAAGAATTTTTTCAGACAACTGAGATGGCACCTGGCTTATCACCTAGTTTGTCCCTAAATGTATTGCCTCTTTGGCGTGAGCAGACACATCCCCCCACTCCCCCTCTCGGGGCATATTTCACGAACGCTCCGTTTTGATGAAGTCCTACAAGACACAGGGAGCGGCGGTCCTAAAACTCAATTTATGAACGTCAGTTGAGACCAGGGTCTGCACTGAACCTCCCAAACCTGCCTAATTAATGACACACATTATTGTCCCTCTTCCCCTCGCCGAATGCAGCCTCCAAACCTTGACATGTTTTCCCAGCGATAAAATGCAATAAATGAATGAGCGTCCCGAGGGACCGTGGCGGGAATCAAGGGAAAGCTGCGAGAAGATAGATGATGTCTCAACTAATTTTATGATTTATCGATCTCCACTCTGCTCATTTTGCAATGTGGGAGAGCTCATTTTTCTGCCAGGCCCACGGTGGTGTCACCCCTGCTAATAGATATGATTACCATCCCCAAAACTGTGCTTGGGAAAATAAGCGTGGCTGGCCGTGCTGCTGACCTCAGCAGTTCGCTTTTATTATGTGTTAGATCTGCTAGGGACCAAAATTGATGCACTTATCCGGGGCTCTGTCGGACAGCCGCGAGCATTTTTCTCATTTTTCTTCCAAACAAGTTCATCTTTAAGCAAGTGCAGATTCATGGTTTAAATTACGGAGCTGACACATCATCTGTTTTCACTGTGGGTTTTCTCACAAGGAAGATCTTTTGTGTGATCGGAAAGGGGATAGAAATGTCACCACTAACCGGCTCCGGCCACGTGCTAGCTCAGACTTTAGAGACATATTTGTTAGGACACAATGCAAACTCATTTGGAGGGTTCAGTAGCTCCGTTCAGCGACTATTGATTGGGTGCAAGTGTCATGCTAAGGTGCCAGGGGTAGTCAGTCATTTCCTGTTTATTGGAGATAGTTATTGGTGGAGTTATAGAGGGAACGAGACAGGCGGTGTCTCTGTTTCTTGTGGAAACCGTAATGATGAGGAAAGATGGAAATTTCCAAAGCGATGACGATGAAGAAAGTCAAAGAGCAGGTGTTGGTCAGCCACGCCGAGCCGCGTACAGCCAGAGCTTGCGATGACAAGCAATGACATCTCATCGTGTGTCCGTGACTCAGCGTGGACGGGGCTGATCCAGCCTGGGGTGGCCCTGGGCCAGCCGTGTACCCAGGATCTGCTCCATGCAGCTTCTTCTTCTGGGACCAGCACGTTACTTGGGGCAGATGGCTCCCGTGGCCCTGGGAGAGGTGCAGCCAGCCAGCCCTGCGACTCGGGTGTCTTCAGCTGTCTGTCCACGTCACACCCTCCCATATTCCATCAGCCAACGCCAGGATCGTGAGGTCAGCTCCAGGCACAGCTGGAGGGTCAGGGAGAGGGCGTCAGCTGGGACACGGTGCAGATCATCACACAGACCCGTGAGATTCCACACCGGGTTTGGGAGGGGTGTAAACAGAGCGGGGCTCGGTGAGTCTGGGGGGGGCCGGGAGGTCAGAGCAGGCAGAGGCCAGACCTTGTTGGGCTGTGCAGAGAGACGGCCCCTGGGATCTGTGACTTCAGATGGCCCCTCTCCCTGCTGCGTGAGAAGTTTGCCAGAAGGGCTTAAAAGCTCTGAAGCAGGGGCCCAGCCCCTGAGCACTGGCCCAGCACTCAGGCTGCTTGTGACCTTGACGATGAGCACAGAGAAGGAAGGAAGTCGCTAGACTGCAGGTGCCCAGCAGACACGCGTGGTGCCCGACCTCACAGAGCACGCCTCCACCAGGGGAGACGGGTGGACAGACATCGCCGGGCCCGGCCGGGGGCGTTTTAAGGAGGCCCTGGAGGGAGCACTCAGGAACCCCACGGGAAGCTGTAAACCCCCGAGGGCAGCTGGGAAACCTCAGAGAGCCGGCACAGTTGAGTTGACGTCACACGTGTCATCTCAAGCGGAATCAAGCTGGCGAACAAGAATGACCTTACCCAGACACACCGGGTGTCACGAAGCCACACCCGTGATGGGCTCCTGAGCAGGTGCCACAGCCACACAGCCGGAGGGCGACGTCCCAGGAAGACGAGCATCAGTAGGACAAGAGTGCCTGCTCTGGCCCATGGGCCCGAGAGCCAGCGCCTCTGCAAGGAGGGCAGGGGTAGGTGAGCACCGCACACGCACCAGGCAGAGGACCGGGACGCCCGGCGCAGACCCTCTGGAGTGCTGCCATTGTGCCAAGTGGATCTAGAGACCTATCCGGCGAAGACAAAGCATCACATTTGAAAGACGGGCATGCACAAGCCCATCCACACCCTGGACCAGCCTGGAGATTTCTTTGCTCTTCCATTTCCACGTATGCAAAACAATAGGACTTGCAAAACGTGAGCAGATAGATGTGCCGGGATACACGGCACCTCACAGACTCTCCGACACAGCTGAGCCAATGAATGAATGCTTGACACAGCACTGTTTAGAGTTGGGAAAAACTCAGAAACTGCGCCGGGACCCTCAAGAGCACAGTAATCAAAGGGACAATGGTGTGTCCGTATCTTGGAATATTATGCAGCAATGCAAACATTTCTCATTCGAAAAAATGTCATATTGGAAAAGTGGAAATACAGAAAGAGGCACGGAAGAAAATAAAACTCACCCACTTAGCCGGGCGCGGTGGCGCACGCCTGTAATCCCAGCACTTTGGGAGGCTGAGGCAGGAGGATCGCAAGTTCAAAGCCAGCCTCAGCAATGGCGAGGCACTTAGCAACTCAGTGAGAACCTGTCTCTAATAAAATACAAAAAAGGGCTAGGGATGTGACCCAGTGGTCGAGTGCCACTGAGTTCAACCCCCGGTACCAAAAAAAAAAAAAAAAAAAAAAAAAAAAACTCACCCACTGCCCCAAAGAGATCACTGCTATTAACATTTTGTATTTCCCTCTGTCTGGGGCTTTTGAGTGTGAAGGCGTTCACGTGCCCATGTGTATTTATCTAACACAACTGACATCATATCTAATGTCTGAACCTGAATCCTACTTATTTTCCCCATGCAATATTTTGAGGTATCTTGCCATATCCATAAATTTTTACAAAGAAGTTTAATGATGTGAGAAATTGGTACTGATTTTACGAGGGTAGAAAATTGGAATGCAAAATCATACATTCAACGTGACTTCGATGGCACCAGCATTCTGTGGGGATGGGCACGTGCGTGGCATGGATTTCTGTTTGAGTGACCCTTCGGAACTACACCCAACGTTCCCAGCCGCTGACTTTGGGCTGTAGGATGATGGTTGACTGTCATCTGCTCATTTATATTTTTCTGCCTCTTCATTATATACAATAAGCCTGGGTTGCTATTGTAATAGGGGGAGAAAGTAATATTTTTTAACCAGGGTCTCCATAAATGTGAAAGAAAATGAGGGCAAACTAGTTAATCCACTCTGGTGTCCATGACCCTGACCCCATGGACTTGGGGCAGCCACATTTGCAGCTCAGGTGCCCCTTGGTCCTCCAGAGTCAGGTCTTTACCTTGAGTGAGGGCAGAGGTCACAGGGCAGGCTGCAGGAGAGAGTCTGGGAGCCCAGGGGGTTTGTCCCATTAGCTCAGGGGCAGATCTAGGAGGACTGGCCAGGCAGAGCATGCAGACACCAAGACCAAGGATTCCAGACATTGGGCGGACAAGGTCCAAAAGACCAGCCAGGCGTCCTGCAGGCCAAGGACTCCACAGACAGCACAGCAGCAACCAGAGGAAACTCTTAAGCCTGACTCTAGCAACATCCTCAAATCCTCACTCCCATAGCCAAGAGCCATGTTGACTGCCATTGTCCCCAGGAGATGCTAATGCAGGATGAAGGGCAAAAATCACACAGGAGACAACCATGCAGCCAAGAAATTTATCCACCAGCTTTTATGGCTGGTCAGAGGTAGAAGAAGTACAGGGAGAGAGGAGTCAGGAAGAGGGGAGTGTGCGAGCTCTGGTGGGAGAGAAGAATCAGGGAGAGGGGAGTATGCGAGCTCTGGACGGAAGGTGGGTGCCTGGTCGTGCTGTGGTCTCTGGAGCTGTCTGCTGGGCAGCTGCCGTCAGGCTGGAAAGGTTGAGTCTGGAGCTGTTGCAGCGGCTGCCTCCTCTCAGCAGGGATGAGCTGTTGTGTCTGAGCTCCGGGTAGGCAGGAGCTTTAAGTAGGGATTTCTGGTGGGAGGTGTACCAGAGCAAACTTTAACGCTATTGGCTCTTTGCCCAGGGAACAGAGTGACCTTTAAGCCTATTGGCTCCTGCCTGGGGGACAGAGCAACCTTTACGCTGATTGGCTCCTGCCTGGGGAAAATGAAACCAGGTTGCTCCTCATGGAAATTTCCATGGGGGAGGTGGCCCGTGGGCCCAAGCCTGTCTATTACAGGAGAGGGAGTGGAAGCCTAACATCATGACCTGAAGGCACCCTATGTCTGCATCAGCTCACTTAAGGGCTTCGGCACTGCCTGGGAAAGAAGGCCAAATTCTTGAGTGTGGCATTCAAGGCTCCCCTGGGCCTGTCTCAAGCTACCGGCCTCATTTCCCCATCTCCTCTCTCTCTCACACCCTACCGTCCACACCTGCCAGGTCACTGCTGCTGTCCCCTCTCCCAGAATGCCCTTCCCTCATTTCCACCTATTTAATTCTTTACATCTTTAAAGCAATCGTCAGAAAAAGTGCCAAGAGAATAAAGTCAGAGCTTTGGTCAGACGGGACCAGCCTCAAGATCGGCCCTCTCCTTGCTGGCTATGTGACCTTGGATGGGTCCAACCCTCCCTCTGGTCCCAGTTTTATCATCAGCAAAATTAGAGAATAATTGCAGCTGCTTCCAAAGCTTGCTGTGAGGATTAAAGGTTAAAAAAAAAAAAATGTACCTCCGATATCTGTTGAAATGCAATCCGGGGTCTGTCAATCAACGTCGAGAAGTGTCCTAAATGCCATGTTATCCTCTTTCATAGGATCAGTCCTCCTGCTCCTTCCGATTAGTAGTTTGCCTCTGCATTTGTCACCTTCTTAGTTTGCTGCTAAGCCTCCCGGGGTCAGGGACAAAGCAACTGCTTCCTCTGAAATCAGACAGTGTCGTGTTACACCCCAACTCTGCTGTCTCTTAGTTGTGTGACCTTGAACAAATCACCCCTCGGAGCCTCAGTTTCCCCACGTGAGAAACGGGTTGAAGTTCAACGTCGAGACGTTCGCTTGAGATGATATACATAAAGCTCGTCGAACAGTGCCTGGCACGTAGAAAGTTCTAGAAGGGCTTGTTGTTACTGCCTGATGGGGTTATGGTGAAGAGGACCAGGCGTGGGCGTGCGCAGCTCTCATCCAGAGTCCTGGCACGTAGCAAGCCCTCTGTGAACGTCGCTCGTAGAAGCTGACATTTGGTGAGCAAGTCCAACACCCCTCTCTCCACCCCTGAGCAAGCTTACCAGTGTCAGTCAACCCCTTTCCAGACTAAAACAAAATCCTGTGTTCTCCACTGGGCGCCCTTGGGCCAACCCATCACTCTTGCAGACCTAACAGGAGGATTCCTGGAGCCAAATGAACCCTCCTCCTGCACCACGAGGGCCCAGGGCCAGGTGACACACCGTCTGGCTAATTTGGAGCCACACAGAAGCCAAGCTGGAGAACAGCCGCCGGCTCAGGCAATGTCCTCCCCGACAAAGGAACCCCACGGTCCGCCAGCCAGCGCCTCTCCTCCACCAGCTAATGGGGTTACAAGATCTCAGTCCCCTGCAAGCTCTCTATAATAACAGGAAGCCAAAAAAAAAAAAACGGGTCCTGGCAGGCCCAGGGAGGGCGGGCGGCGAGGGCTCCGGGCTGGGCTGAGTGACACGTCCTATATGAAGTTGATTCATGTCGGAGCAGATCTGGGCAGGGACCGGCTGATTCAAGCAGTTAAGTTATTGCTCTGCCAGTTTAATATTTCGCCATCTGCTAACTGAAGGCTCCACTGCCTGCTGGGTCCTATAAAGACTTTTATTTATTATATTACACATGGCAACATCTGCCACCGGATGCGGCTCCACTCGCGCCCTAATTAAACCAACACACACTCCAGCGCCGGCGCCGAGCCCAGCTCGCTGTGAGTGACTCCACGGTGGCAGGAGTTGAGAACTGGGCATTCCCTTCCCCAGCTCCCGGGGCAGTGCACGGGGCGTCCTGCTCCCATTGGTGGTCACCAGAGGCTGACGGCCGGGCTGAAGGGTTTTCAAAAGCATAAGCTGAATTGTCACCTGCCTCACGCCCCAGTTGAATGGACCCGGCCTGGCCAGCCATCCAACTCCCTGGTCTGCTCTTCCGACCACTTTCCTTTACCACCTTCATCCGCGTGCTCAAGAACGCTGAATAACCCTGTTGAAAGGAGACCCACAGATGAGGGAAATGTCTTCCAAAGTTTCCATTCATTTCTCCACTCATTCATTCGTTCAGTAAATGTTTATTGAGAATGTGCTGCATGACCCACCCACTAGTAGGTGAGCTAGTCAATAAGGTAGGTATTTCTGTCTTCATAAAAGGCACATGTGACTGGAGTCGTTGAGTGGATGAATGAATGAGCACGATGATTACAGATGGAGCGCTAGGAAGGAGATGAAGGGGTTGGTGTACGTTACAGAGTGTTGGAGGCTGGGCTGGAGTATGGGTGTATGAGCTGCCTGCAGCTGCTGTAACAAGTTACCCAAAGTCGGTGGCTTACTACAACACAAATGTGTCACCTTACAGGTTCACTGTGGAAGTCCAACAAGGCTAAAATGACTAGGCTAAAATCAAGTCACTGGGCTGAAATCAAGGAGCCAGCAAGCTACTCCTTCTAGAAGCTCTAGGAGAGAACTATGTTTAGTTTTCTAGCTTCTAAAGGCTGCCCACAGTCCTTGGCTTGTGGTCCCTTCTTCCAAATGCATCCACAGAGCCTCTTCTGACCTTGCTTCCCCATACGTCTTTCTCTGCCTCTGTCTTCCACCCGTAAGTTCATTGGGCACAGCTAGAGACTCCAGAATAATCTCCTATTTTAAATTAGCCAGATTGTAGTTTCTAGGAAGATCTTCACAAATGCCGCTAAGTGCAACACAGGGACCTTAAGTGTTTCATCTGTGAAATGGGTGAGCACTCGAGCAGCAGGTCCAGACGGCACGTGATAACAACACAGGGAGCACGACCTAAGCTCAGCTCTGGGGATCAGGACAGGTTCAGGAAGGAGCAGCACCTGAGACAGATGTTGAGGGATACAGGGGTTGGGATGAGAAGAGAATGCATGGACGGACGTCCAGGAGAGCTGTGGGGAACAGGCCGGTGGACGGTCTCTCTTAGTCCATCTCCTCACTTGTGAGTTGGATTACAGGTTAGAAATCACGGGTGTAGGGGGCTGGGATTGTGGCTCAGCAGTAGAGCACTCGCCTAGCACGCGCACAGGCCTGGGTTCAATCCTCAGCACCATGTAAAAATAAACGCATTGTGTACAACTAAAGCAAATAAATAAATATTAGAAAAACAAAAAAAAACTTAAAAGAAATCACGTGTGTAGAACACCCAGGATGGAGTATACTGTTAAAAAAAAAAAAAAAAAAAAAAAAAAACAATATCAAGCAATATAATTGTTGTAACTAAAATAGCAACCAGCCATTGACTGTGGCAAGGTTGGGGACGGGACGTGAACCCGAGACTCCCGTGTGAGGCCAGTTCTCAGGAAGGGAGACCGAGTTAGCAGAGCCCCCCAGCCCTTCACAGAGGCAAATGCAAACCCTCTCTGCCTGAAAGCAGTCCCTGCCTATGCCACTGGGATTCCCAGAGGTTAAAACGGCACCTCCATGAGCTCATAATCAAAGTCCACCAAACGCACTAGGAACAAATGAGCCACCACGAGTGAGAATCAGCAGAAATAATAAACAAATGACCCCTACCAACTTCTGATCAGAGCACCTCCGAAACAATCAGATGTGTAACATAAAAATTTGCCATTCAAATGTTTAAACAAATAAGAGCAGAATTATAAAAAGGGACAAAATCATCATAGATGATTTTAAAAAATGACAATGTGCAATTGCAAAGAAAAATAGTATCCAAATAAAAACTGGGGAAATTGACTAGATAATTTTGAAACTCAATTCAGACTCACGGTAACAGAAAAAGGGAATTAAAAAACATGAAGATACATCTAAAGAAATTATGCAGAATGCGGTAAGGAGAGACAAAGAAATTAAGACTATTGAAAAGAAAAGATGGATAGCAAGAAACTGAAAATCTAATATGTGTCTAATTGGAGTCCCAGGAGGAGACGATAAAGAGACTGAATAAGGGGCAAGATGTAAATAGTAGGAAGTTTCTAGAAATGGTAAAATGTGTTCAGATACAAGCACCAGTAACACACATGCGCCTTGACTTGCAGTGCGATTATACCTCCGTAACCCGTTATAAGCTGAACACGCATTTAATCTCTTAATGTCACAGCATTTAACCTCTAAAGACACTTCACCTCCTGAACGTCACAGCTTAGCAGGCTGCAGCGTCCACACACACTGTGAGGCTGGAGCTGCAGCTCAACACCACCACCAGCATGGTGAGGGTGTCGTGCCCCTTGGCACAAGCCCAGGAAGGGATCAGAGGAGTTCAAAGTTAAGGTACGGTTTCTACAGAACGTATATCATTTTTACCCCACCGTGGAGCTGAAACACTGTCATTTGAACCGGCCTAAGTCAGGAACTGTCTGTATAAGGAAGATAATTAATAGCTATATTGCTATGAAACCACCAAACAGAAAGACCTACAGGGTCCAGAGGAAAAAGGCGGATTACTCTGAGAGCAACGTGTGGGTCACCATGCAAGGTTTTCGACACAGCCTTGGAAACCAAAGACCCTGGAATAATATCTTCAGAGTTCTAAGAGAAAACAAGTCTTTCCTGGACTCTGCCCCAGACAAAGGTGTCCTTTGAGAAGGTGAGAGATGATGTTTCCATTTAAGAAGACAGAGATTTTACTTTCACCAATAGATTGTCACAGGAATTCTAAAGGAAACAGAGTAAGAGAAATGGCCCAAAAGGAAGGTCTCAGGCATAAGAACAGTTAGCAAATAAACTTATAAATGGTAGGCAAGAGCAAAACATGGTCAGTATCAAGTAACAATCTGACTTGTAAAGGTGTTTTAAGAGACAAAATTAAAATTACTAAAAGGTTGATTTTTTTTTTTTTTTTTTTTTTTTTTTTTTTTTTTTTTTTAGTACTGAGGATTGAACCTAGGGGCGCTTAACCACTGAGCCACATCCCCAGCCCTTTTTATTTTGACACAGGTTCTCCTTAATTTCTTTAGGGCCTCAGTAAGTTGCTGAAGCTGGCTTTGAACTTGCAATCCTCCTGCCTCAGCCTCCCAAGCCTCTGGGATTATAGGTATATACCACCACACCAGGCTAACGTTGACTTTTTCTTTTGATAATTTTTGTTCTCTGAGGTGTTATAAGGTGTTTTTTTTTTTTCAATTTGTTCTTTTTAGTTATACATGGAATGTATTTTGACATATCATACATACATGGAGTCTAACTTCCTATTCTTGTGGTTGAACATGCTGAGTTACACTGGTTGTATATTCACATATGAACATAGGAAAGTTATGTCCAATTCATTCTACTATCTTTCCTGAACCTCCATTCCCCCACAACCCCACCTGCCTATGAAGAGTAAGTATCCTCATATCGGAGAGGACGCTCAGCCTGTGGTTTGGGGGGACTGGCTTATTTCACTTAGCATGATAGTCTCCAGTTCTATCCATTTACTGACAAATGCCACAATTTCATTCTTCTTTAGGCCGAGTAATATTCCATTATGTTTATATACCACATTTTCTTTATCCATTTATCTATCGAAGGGCATCTAGGTTGGTTCCACAGCTTGGCTATTGTGAATTGAGCTGCTATAAACATTGATGTGGCCGCATCACTATGGTATGCTGATTTTAAGTCCTTTAGGGTTACTAAGGAGTGGGATAACTGGGTCAAATCGTACTTCCATTCCAAGTTTTCTTAGGAATCTCCATACTGCTTTCCAGAGTAGTTGCACCAATTTGCAGTCCCACCAGCAATAACATTGATTTTTAATGCTAGAGCAAGCTATTGGCAGTCAGTTCTATATTCTTGGAAAGGGGAAGTTAAGACATGTACAGACTTTCAATATTAAACATTCACAGAAAACTTTCAAGGGATAATAGTGGGGGAGGAGTTTAAATGTTCATCATAAATATTCATCTTCTAATTTTAGAATTCTTTTAAATTTTGCAATTTTATGATTCCAAACCAGAAGAAGGCAAAACAGAATATGGGGTGTGGGGGGGACACAATTCTAAAAAAGGAGAGGAAAGAAGTATAATAATAACCCTAGTCTAAGTCTTAGAAACTATACTAAGTGAAAAACACGTCCCAAAATATTATGAATGGCATGATACAATTTTCATAAAGTTCAAAAAGCAAGCAAGACCAAATGTATATATTTGATTATACAGATATAAGATAGTTATAAATACGCACGCATGTACACATTCACACACACTTCTGATAAAGCCAACAAATGAAAAAGATGAAACCACGGCAACAGGAGAGTGGATTTCTGGATAGGAATGGTCTGGGGGGCAGGAGAGGGGCTTAGCACCCAGATCGATCCAGAAGTATTCATAACTTTAGTTACTAATTAGACAATGCTTTCTTGGGTCTTCATGATGCTAACGGGCTTTATAACTTACATACATTGTAGCCACACATTTTGTATGTGTGTGTCAAAGGTTGCACTTTTAAAAAGATCTAAAAATAAACCAAATGAGTCAAGCCCTAAGAGAGTCCATTTCCCAAGGTCAAGAGCAAAGCCGGAGCTTTGCTGTGGCTCCTCTGTTAGGCACGTGGTGGGCCCCCAACAGGGACCCGTGCACAACCAGGGGACGTGCTCACCTTAGTGAGTTGCAAAGAGATGAGAAAACCAAGGCTTCTCGAGAGCAGATGCGAGCAGCGCAGAAGGGAGTCTAAACCAGATGCTGATACCCCATATAATGGGGCATAATGGGCGTGATGCAGGTAACAGTAACCGAAAAACAAATCGTGCTTCTCCGCATGGATCACACCGTTTCTGAGGCTCTGGGCAGGAAGCGTATCTGCAGCTCCTCTGGGCTTCGGGCTGTTAAATCATGATGGATGAGCCCATAAGGAACCAAACAAGACCAGTGGAATTCATTCATTTGCCTTGTGCCCTGGGAACACTTTCATATCCCCCAAGACCTGCCTGCCGCCTGCCATTACTGGAGGGGGCCATCAGTCACTCCCACAGGGACAAGCAGAGAGGCAGGAAAGGGACCCAGGATCCCCAGGCAGACCCCAGGTCTAGCCACAGAGGTTAGAGAGGAAGCAGCTCCAACCAACACACTTCGGACTCAGATCCTGGTCTCTAACTGCAGGCTGCGCACCGGGTTATGGACGACCATGCCTGTGCATGGCTCAGTTTTTGCATTCGGAAAATGGGATAACAACATAGATCGCGAGGATTATTGAGAATCCATCTGCTCGCCCCATATCAGGCCCGTAACAGGTGTCCCGCCATATGTTTCCTTTTCCTACTAAGCTCCCTGCACATCTTCACCCTTGACCCTCAACTTTTAAACAAAGAAGAAATCGTAATCGTGAGTGACAGAGGAAGAAAGGAAAAAAAAAAAGCCATTTAAAACTACTGGTGATTGCAGCTGCTTCCGTCCCTAAGGGAGAGACATTATTTCTCTCCAGACTAAATATATTTTCTTTAGCAAGATACTTTGATAGGCAGCTTTGGTTATGAAATGTGAGCCCCGCCCCCCCCGCAGCCCCAAGGGCACAGTTTAGAAGGAAATAGAGAAACAAACGGAGAGAGCTGAACTGTGCTGCATTTGGAAAGGGAGCAGAGCTGCTGGGGTTTGGCAGCGTGCTGAGAATTGGGCAAGAGAAAGCCCATTACCACCCCCCCTCCACCTGACAGCCCATGCTGTCCTCTTTATTTATCTTATTAGAAACTCAAGTACCCCCCTTATCTGGAGGGAGAAGTTCCAAGACCCCTAGTGGATGTCCGAAATCGGGAATAGAGCTGCACCCTATATATACCATTTTTTCTGCAAACATAATAAATTTAACACAAACATAAATAAATTTAACACCCTTTCCATCTTAACTAAGCACTTATCTCATAATGTGACCGTAACTTTTGTAGTTTGAGGTGTGACAGTAAAACTAGCATGGATTTCTTGTTCCTTCTTCAAAATTTCATGGATAGATTTGTTCTTCCCATCCATCTTAGCAACCTCAGCGTATAAGTTCTTTTTCTTTCCTAACTACATCACCTTTCCACTTAAAGGAAACCCCTTATTGTTTCTCTTTGGCATATCCAAATTGTCAGCATCCCTACTCATGGACTTTAGGGTCAGTATGAAGTAAAATGAGGGTTACTTGAATCCAAGCACTGCAATATTAATGCTGAGACAATGGATCTGATCACCAAGATGGCTACTAAGTGACTAACAGGCAGGTAGTATATACAGCGTGGATACTCCAGACAAAGGGATGATTTATGTCTCAGGAAAGACAGTAGGATGGTGAAAGATATGGCACATAATTTAAAACTTTTATTTCTAGAATTCTCTATTTAATATTTTGAAACCATAGAGGACCTTGAGCAGCTGAGACCATGGAAGGCAAAACCACAGATAATGTGGGGAACTACTGTGTCAGAGTCTTACATGCTGTAAATTCCATTTATTGTCTGCCTCTCTTCTTGAGAATATAAACTCCATAATAGCAGCTTTTTTGTCTTTTTTATTCACAGCTGTTTTCCCAGAGCCCAGGAGGGTGCCTGAGAAATAAGAAGTATTCAATATATTTTTCTTTGAAAAATGACAGGGAAATGTTAAGGAATATTTAAGCAGAACTGGCACAGCTGAACTGCAGATCAAGAATGACTGAGTCCGATTTGGGGAGGGGAGGTGTTTGTTATGCAGCATTATTGTAGAAACAACTGACAGGCACAGATAACAATACCAGCTGAGTTCAGATAGGACAAAAATCACATCCAAGTTGTATGATTGAGGGAGGTTTGAGACTCAGATCAGCCTGGATTTAACCCTGTTTTACCATCTCTGAGCATTTTCTCCCTCTTCTGTGAGAAATTAATCCTCTATTAGGTAGAAGTAAATGACATTTTGTTATAGGTAACTGTGAGAGCTAAATTACCACTGTTTTTTATAACACATGCTTGTCATTATCATCTGCTCCAGTCACTTGATAGTGAATGGGTTCACTTGATCTCCATATAAAGTCAGTCCTGCTAGAAGGTAAACATACAATTTTGATCCCGTATGTGTTTGAAATTAGACATGTATAATCCATAATTTTATTTTCCCAGTAAGTTAGCAAAATTAAATTAAATTGTGACAAAGTCTATGAAGCAAAACAGTTATTCTTATGCACTGAAAATAGGCCTGGATTTATTGAAAGTAATAGGAACACATTTTGATGAAGAACCATGAAACTCTTTAGATATTGTGACCCAATATCTACCTTCCAAAATGCATGCTGAAGAAATTACCATAAATATCTTATTAAAAAAAACATACTTGGCTTCCTTAATAAGACTCCTGTAGCACAAGAATTAATATCAAGAATCAATAAATGGGATAGATTCAAACTAAAAAGCTTTCTTCTCAGCAAAAGAAACAATCAGTGAGGTGAATAGAGAACTTACTAATTGGGAACTAATTTTTACTATGTGCACATCAGATAGTGTCGCCGCCTGAAGCGCTTGGAGCAACGGAGCCACGGGAAAAACTTCAGAAGCAAACTGGAGACAAACAGCTTTTTATTCTGATAACTTTTCTCTCTGGTTCTAACAACGACTAACACACGCCAAACACACACCTAAAATGGCGCTGACCCGATCAGCAATTTCGGCCAAGTCACTCGAGATCCCGCAACAAGTCCCGTGAGACTACGGGACGCGACAATGCCCAAATCTCCACGGCTCATAGTCAACCGCAATTTAAGTCGATCTCTAAACAGGGCTCCTGCAAGATAGAGCACTAATCTCTAGAATATATAAAGAACTCAAAAATCTTAACACCAAAAAGACAAATAACCCAATCAACAAATGGGCCAAGGAACTGAACAGACACTTCTCAGAAGAAGATATACAATCAGTCAACAAATACATGAAAAAATGTTCAACATCTCTGGCTATCAGAGAAATGCAAATCAAAACCACTCTAAGATTTCATCTCACTCCAGTCAGAATGGCAGCTATTAAGAACACAAACAACAATAAATGTTGGAGAGGATGTGGGGAAAAAGGCACACTCACACCTTGCTGGTGGGACTGCAAAATGGTGCAGCCAATCTGGAAAGCAGTATGGAGATACCTTGGAAAACTGGGAATAGAACCACCTTATGACCCAGCTATCCCACTCCTTGGTCTATACCCAAAGGACTTAAAAACAGCATACTACAGGGACACAGCCACATCAATGTTTATAGCAGCACAATTCACAATAGCTAAACTGTGGAACCAACCTAGATGCCCTTCAGTAGATGAATGGATAAGGAAAATGTGGTATATACACACAATGGAATATTACTCAGCAATAAAAGAGAATAAAATGATGGCATTCGCAGGTGAATGGATGAAGTTGGAGAATATAATGGTAAGTGAAGTTAGCCAATCCCAAAAAGCCAAATGCCAAATGTTTTCTCTGATATAAGGAGGCCGATTCACAGTGGGGTTGGGATGGGGAGCACAGGAGGATTAGAGGAATACTAGAATGGCCAATGGGGAGGGACGGGAAGAGAGGGGGCAAAAGGGTGAAGAAAAAAAGATGGTAGAATGAGATGGATATCATTACCCTAAGTGCATGTATGAAGACATGAATGGTGTGAATATACTTTGTATACAACCAGAGATATGTAAAAATGTGCTCTATAATATGAAATGTAAAATAAGAAAAGAAGATTGGGCAAGCCAAAAACAAAACATACTTGGCTAATGAAGATCTTGATTAAAGTATAACTCTAATTGGCATTTCAATACAGAAGTAGAAAGTCACCAGAAAATGTCTTTCTCACCCACACAACCAAAACACCCAGATAAGCTCTTTTAAATGTCTTAAAAGTGGGGGTGGATTGAGACTGGGAACGTGGCTCAGAGGCAGAGTGCGGGCCTGTCCCACGTGAGGCCCTGGGCTCCCTCCCTACACCACAGAAAAGATGGGTGCGGGCTTTGGTGAGCTCAAGACAAAGATAAGTCCAGAAAGTGAGGCTCAGTTCAGAGGAGAGAAGCAATTTACCGTGGCCCTTATCCTGGCAGCACCACAGTTACAACCAGCTACAGAGAAAAGCACCACCCTCTGCCAACCCCGGGATGGCCTAACACACCGGAATCCCAAGGAGCCCGGACACGAGGGACCCTCAGCCGTCTTCCGGCACCTTCCCATGGCTCTTCGCCAACACTTGGGGACAACAGACCAAAGCCAGGGGGCAGGGAAGAGGATCATCCCTGGTAGATGCAGGGGCAGAGTCCCAACAAAGGGTGACACAGCTGTTTTTCTGAAATGGGAGACCTTTTCTGGAATTTCCCAATGCTAAGTAAAATTCCAGGACCTACCAGAGGGAATATTCTTCCTCAGAATGTTTGAAACCAATGATGACCGGAACAGAACCAAAGCTGTAACGAGGGCAGGCTGAGCTCAACTGCAGGTCAGACTGGAGTCAGCTCCCGCTCTAATAATGCATGCTTTGGGGGACTGGGGACACGGCTCAGTGGCAGGGCTCTTATCCAGCATTTGTAAGGCCCTGGGTTCAATTTCTGGTACTGAAAAAAGAAATGTGATTTTTTTTCTCTAAAATATTTTTCACTTTAGTATCTTCAGCTCTTTACAAAATTTCCAGCATGCAAGCATTAAAAGACACACAAACAATTGATTTAAAAGAGAAAAAGAAAATGAATGTGGCCATAGTTAAGAGGAAAAGGTCACTAGAAACAGACCCCAGAAGGGACCCAGATGTGGGAAATATTAGCGAGATACCTCAAAATAGCTACAGTAAATATGCCAACAGTCACATAGAATGTGTGGAAAACATGCACAAAGAGACGGGAAATTTCAAAGAAATATGTTCATTAGGAAATGTTAGGAGAAAATCAAATAATTCAAAATAAAATGACTGGAAATAAAAAATACAACAGAAATGAATAACTCACTAGATGAGCTTAACATCAAATGGGGGGGGGTGGCCAGGGGGAAGTATCCATGAACTGAAAATGATGAAAGTGTCAATTTATCAAGAAGTCAAAACAGTCATAAATACATATGCACCCAGGAGAGTTCCAAACCTCATTAAGAAAACGTTGACAGAACAGAAAGAAGAAAAAGAATTCCACAGTCACAGCTGGAGGATATATTCCCTCCTGGTGACTGACAGAAGCAGACCAAAAATTCAGTAAAGATAAAGAATATTCAAACAACTTTATCAAGCAAATATGATCTGTGTTATAGAATTCTACATCCAAATATTGATGACCTATTCTTTGTAAGTACATATGGAACATTCAGCAAAATAGACCATGTTCTGGGCTATGTAACAAAGTTTAATGAATATAAAAAAAAAAAAATGAACTCGCACAGAGAAAGCAAGATAAAGAAATCATTAACAATAAGATACCTAGAAAACACCCCAAGTGTTGGGAAATAAAATAGCACTGTCCTAAATAACCTATAGATCAAAGAAGAAATCACAAAGAAAATTAGAAAGCACTTTGAACTGAGTAATAATGAAAAAAAATCAAAATTTGTGGGATAAAGCTAAAACTGTGCTTTGAGGGAAATCTATGACTTCTATTGGAGAAGCAAGGTATCAGATTGATTATCTAATCTTTCATCTTAAGCTAGAAGAAGAAGAGTAAAGCAAACTTTATGCGAAATAAAGTACTAAAAAAGAAAGAGGAAATACAAAATCTTAACAAGAGTTAAGAAAAGGGGGAATAAATACAAATTGCCAAAATCGAGACTAAAAATAGAACATCACTACATAGTCTACAGACATTAAAAGAGATCAGAAATATTAGCACAATACTGGGATAGTTTTTATTAACTAAAATCGGCGATTACTGACACTGAAGACACAGAAATAAATAACACCTATCTACTAAAGAAATTACATTTATAAAATCTTCTTACGAAGAAAACGTCAGGCATATATTGTGCACTAGTGAACTCTACAAAGCATTTAAAGGAAAAAAATAGTATCAACTCTGCACAAACTTAGAATATAGAGGTAGTAGTATCATGCCCAGACTTAACCACAGACTTAACCTATGAGACCAGCATGGTCCTGAAAACAAAACTGAACAAAGATAATAAGCCAGTCTCTCGTGAACACAGACACCAAATTTTTAAACAAAATTTCGCAAATAAAATCCAGCAATATATGAAAGGAATAATACATCGTGACCAAGTGGAGTTTATCCTAAGAACGCAAGGTTGGTATAACATGAAAATTAATTAGTGTAATTCATCACACAAACAGAATTAGGGGGAAAACCATTTGATCATCTCAAAATATGCAGAAAGAAAAGAATTTGTCAAAAGCCAGATCTTCATGACAAAAACACTCAGTAAAATTAGGAATGAATAGAAGTGTCTCTAATATGATGAAACTTATCTATGAAAATCTACAGCCAATATCAAAATTAATGATAAAACATCAAACATTTCCTCTTCAAATCAGGAACAAGGCGAGGAGGCTCACTCTACAAAACTGTCTTCCCTATTTATAAACTGCCATTGTTTGCATAAATACAATGTGTCTAAACCCAGAAGCAAAACTAAGGTCCCAAAACAATGGATACTTTGAATACATTTTGGTGAATCCATTCAATGGACTATTGTCATTGAGGACCAGATTCTTCAAAGAATGCTAAAAAAAATGAGAAACTGTTTGGGGGAAAAAAAAAAAAAAAACAGCTGCAGAACACATTTTATGGGATTCTGGGTAAAAGTGGACTGGTCATTCGATGATTTTGTTTTTTAAGAAATTATTTTTCGCTTTGTTAGACATGCTGGTGACACATCATTACATGGAGTTTTACGTCTTGGAAACGGCATTCCTAATAATATAGGGCAGAGTTTCTCAACCCGCACCCTGGCATTTGGCCCAGGTGATTCCTTGCTAGGGAGAGGGTGTGGTGTGCACAGGAGGGTGTTCAGTTCCATCCTTGGTCTTCACCCATTAGACGCCAACAGAATACTCCCTCTACTTGAGGACAGAAACGACTGCAGGCACTGCCAAATGTCCCCGAGGGGGTGTCCCAATTGCCCTCAGTTGAAAGGCACTGAATGAGGGCTAAATATCATGGTATTTTAAAACTACTTCAGAAAAAAGAGGGGGGGAGGGAGGGAGAAAATAAAGAGGACAGATATTAGTGGTGATCTGAGTGTTAAATATGTGGGTGTTTATTATACTGTTATCCTCTATTCTGTTTGAAAGTCTCATAATAATAGTCAAAATAATTGTACTTTAAGCCGGGCGGCTTGGCATATGCCTGTAATCCTAGCAGCTCGGGAGGCTGAGGCAGGAGGATCGCGAGTTCAAAGCCAGCCTCAGCAACAGGGAGGCACTAAGCAGCGCAGTGGGACCCTGTCTCTAAATAAAATACAAAATAGGGGCTGTAAGCAGGAGCCACCGCTATGCCCCGAGGTCTTTTCTCTGGGCACGGCTGCCACTACCTCCATGCTACCTCTGTGTTCGCTGCCGCTGATAGCCGGAGGTCTCTTCTCCAATCAGCAGCTGCCTATACTGCCACCACCATCGCAGCTGCCTCTGATACCAGTGCTGCCTCCCCCAGACCACCTGCAGGGCTTCTTTCTGGGTGCTGCTGTCCATATAGCTGCAGCCACCGAAGACACTGCTGTCCCGGACCCAACTGACACCGACACTGCTGCTGGCCCCAGAGATCGCCTCGTGATGCTGCCCCACAGCCACCGCTGCAGCCGCCGCTGACACTGTTTACTACTGCTGCTGCTGACCCGCTGCCTGCTGCCACCAACCGCCGCCCCCACTACCACTGCTACCACCACCTAGAGGACTGCTGCGGGCGGGCGAGACTGCAGGTTTGGTTGCACGTGGCCATGCCCATTTGGGGACCCTGGCCAGGGTGTTTACCGGCAGCAGGTTGACCACCACAAAAGCCTCTGTCTGGGGACCCTAGCCGGGACCTGCGGTCCAGTGGGGGGGGGGGCCTGCAGGTTTGGAGG
Source organism: Tamias sibiricus (assembly GCA_025594165.1). Classification (NCBI taxonomy): domain Eukaryota; kingdom Metazoa; phylum Chordata; class Mammalia; order Rodentia; family Sciuridae; genus Tamias; species Tamias sibiricus. The sequence goes on along the minus strand of CM046674.1, from coordinate 13,156,220 downwards.
ATCTGGGGTCTTCCTGCTGGAAGTGCTGGTGGCCCTTGTCTTGCTGAGCATCTCAGGGTGGCTCCTGTGCAGGAGGGTAAACCCGGTGGTCTCGCTGCAAGTAGGAGCAACACTGAGATCTTGGGACTGCAGCGTGGCCAAGCCTGAGGGTACTGAAGCCTAGATTGGTGGAATAGAGACTGGGTCTGCAAGGGCCAATCTGGGCCTGGTGATCCGGAGAGACTTCAGAGACAGGGCTGAGAAACTGTTGATCACTGACAGAGAGAGTTCGACTTTCCATTGAGATCTATTTTATTTTATTTTTCTATTCATTAACATCTCTACCATATTTGGAACAGGGTGTTTTTAATGCATCAGTGTGTGGAGGGCAATGATATATGAATGGTGTTTTGCATTTTTGTTGTACTTTTGTATCTTTAATTTTTTCTCTTTGTTTGTATTCTTCCCCTCTTGTCGGTTTTCTTGGATTTTCTTTCCAACTTTTCTCCAACCAACAGCCAATCTCTGTTGGCTCCTCTTCCACTTTTCCTGTAAATTTTTGCTTCTAGCTTCTCTCTTTCTCCCTCGTGAATATTACGTACTACACTACCTCCGTTCTCTCATCCACCATTTGAAGTTGTAAATCATTTTAGCAAATTTTCTGTTTATACTATAGGTAGTTATTAAACTCATCATTTTGGTTTAATGAGAAAAAGCAGTAGATGCATTAGTGGGAGCTATTAGGTTTAAGGCTATATATTGTGTACACTGGGTGCTGTTGATATTGGTCTCACCGTTAAAGGCAAAGCACTGGAAACCTTCAGGGACACTATAGGTCTACAGGGTAGAATTTGTGCTACTTTAGATCCATACTTCTAGATGGGAAAATATACAAACAACATGAAAAAAACAAGGGAATGAAGTTCCCCAAACAAACTAAGATGCTTTAATGACAAAAGCCACTGATAACATAGTAGAAGAAATGACCAAGGAGTTCAGAATGTCTATAGTTGAATTGATGTGTGAAGTAAATGATAGTATAAGGAGTGAAATCAGAGAAAATTATAGGAAGTGAAAGATTCCTTCAATAAAGAGTTAGAGATGGGGGGGGCGGGGTGTGGAAAGCAGAAATGCTCAAAATGAAGGAATCAGTAAACCAAATTATAAATTCAATAGAAAACATCGCCAACAGACTAGACCACTGGGAAGACAGAACTTCAGGCAATGAAGACAAAATATATAATATTGAAAGCAGAGTTGACCATGCAGAGAAGATGGTAAGAAACCATGAATAGAACATCCAAGAATTATGGGATACCATGAGAAGACCAAATTTAAGAGTTATCAGAATAAATGAAGGAGCAGAGATACAAACCAAAGGAATGCACAATCTTTTCAATGGTATAATAGCAGAAAATTTCCCAAACCTAAAGAATGGAATGGAAAATCAAATACAAGAGGCTTATAGGACCCCAAATGTACAAAATTACATCAGACCCACACCTAGACACATTATAATGAGAATGACCAACACACAGAATAAAGTCTTAAAGGCTGTGAGAGAAAAAACATCAAATTATGTATGGGGGGAAACCAATTGGGATCTCAACTGATTTCTCAACCAAACCCTTCAATGATATATTTCAAGCTCTGAAAGAAAACGGATGCCAACCAAGAATTTTATATCCAGCAAAATTAAGTTTCAGATTTGAAAATGAAATTAAAACCTTCCATGATAAACAAAAATTAAAAGAATTCCCAACTAGAAAGCCTACACTACAGAGCATTCTCAACAGAATATTCCATGAGGATGAAGTGAAAAAAAAAAGTGAAAACCAGCAAAGGGAGGATCTACACTAAAGGAATATTCAACCGAAGAAGAAACTAAGTCAAATTAAAAACCAGAAATAAATCAAAATGATAGGGAATATAAATCACACCTCAATAAAAACCTTGAATGTTAATGGGCTAAATTCATCAATCAAAAGACAAAGACTGGCAGATTGGATTAGTAAGCAAGACCCAACAATATGCTGTCTTCAAGAGACTCACCTCATGGGCAAAGACATCCACAGGCTGAAGGTGAAAGGAATTGGAAAAAAAAAATTATCACTCATACGGCCCAAAGTAAACAAGCAGGGGTTTCCATTCTCATCTCAGATAAAGTAGACTTCGAACCAAAGTTAATCTGAAGAGACAAAGAAGGATATTTCGTACTTCTTAAGGGAAGTATATGTAAGCAGGACATAACAATTATAAATATTTATGCCCCAAACAGTGAAGCATCCATGTACATCAAACCATCCAACAACCCTTCTCAATTTCAAGAGTCAAATAGACCACAACACAATAATACTGGGTGACTTTAACTCACCTCTCTCACTACTGGACAGATCTTCCCAACAAAAACTAAATAAAGAAAATGTAGAACTAAAAAATACAATTAATAATTTAGACTTAACAGACATATATAGAATATTCCATCCATCAATGAGCAAATATGCTTTCTTCTCAGCAGCACATAGCTCCTTCTCTAAAATAGACCATATCTATACCACAAAGCAACTCTTAGTAAATACAAAAAAATGGAGCTAATACCCTGCATTCTATCAGACCACAATGGAATGAAATTAGAAATCAATGATAAAATAAAATATACAAGCTACTGTAACAAGTGGAGACTAACTAATACACTATTGAATGATGAATGGATAGTAGAAGAAATCAAGGATGAAATTTAAAAATTCTTAGAGGTAAATGAGAACACTGATACAACATATCGAAATCTGTAAGACACTCTGAAGGTAGTACTAAGTGGAAAGTTTATTGCATTGAGTGCATTCATTCAAAGAAGAAGAAGTCAGGACTGGGGTTGTGGCTCAGTGGTGGAACACTTGCCTAGCATGTGTGAGGCCCTGGGTTCAATCCTCAGCACCACATAAAGATAAATAAATAAAATAAAGATGTTATATCCATCCATAACTACAAAAATATTTTTTAAAAAAGAATAAAAAGTCAACAGATAAATGACCTAACACTACATCTCAAAGCCCTAGAAAAGAAGAACAAATCAACACCAAAAGCAGTAAAAGACAGGAAATAATTAAAATCAGAGCTGAAATCAATGAAACTGAAATAAAAAGAAACAACTGAAAAAATTGACAAAACAAAAAGTTGGTTCTTTTGAAAAAATAAATGAAATAGATAAACCCCTGGCCATGCTAATGAAAAGAAAAAGAGAGAAAACTCAAATTACTAAAATACAAGATGAAGCAGGAGGGCTGGGGTTGTGGCTCAGCCGCAGAGCGCTCACCTAGCATGTGCACAGCCCAGGTTAGATCCTCAGAACCATGTAAAAATAAAGGCATTGTGTACAACTAAAAAAATAAATAAATGTTTTTTTAAAAAAAAAAGATGAAACAGGAAATATCACAATGGTCATGTCTGAAATACAGAAGATAATTAGAAACTATTTTGAAAATTTATGCTCCAATAAAATAGAAACTATCAAAGACATCAACAAATTTCTACGGACATAAGAACTACCGAAACGGAATGAAGAGGTCATACATGATTTAAATAGATCAATTTCAAGTAATGAAATAGAAAATGCCACCAAAGCCTACCAACCAAGAAAAGCCCAGGACCAGACAGATTCTCAACAGAGTTCTACAAGACTTTCAAAGAAGAATTAACACCAATACTCCACAAAGTGTTCCATGAAATAGAAAAGGAGGGAACCCTTCCAAACTCATTCTATGAAGCTAATATCCCCCTGACGCCAAAACCAGACAAAGACACACCAAGGAAAGAAAACTTCAGACCAATATACCTGATGAACATAGATGCAAAAATTCTCAATAAACTCCTGGCAAATCACATACAGAAACTTATAAAAAAGATAGTGCCCCACGATCAAGTGGGGTTCATCCCAAGGATGCAGGGTTGGTTCAACATACGGAAATCAACAAATGTAATTCATCACATCAATCGACTTAAAAACAAGAATCATATGATCATCTCAATAGATGCAGAAAAAGCATTTGACAAAATACGGTACAAGTTCATGTTCAAAACACTAGAAAAACTAGGAATAATAGGAACATACCTCAACATTGTAAGTGCTATCTATGCTAAGCCCCAGACCAACATCATGCTAAATGGAGAAAAATTGAAAGCATTCCCTCTACAAACTGGAACAAGACAAGGATGTCCTCTTTCACCACTTCTATTCAACATCAACCTTGAAACTCCAGCCAGAGCAATTAGATAGAAGAAATTAAAGGGATACAAATAGGTAAAGAAGAACTCAAACTATCACTATTTGCCAATGACATGATTCCATATCTAGAAAATCCTAAAAATTCCACCAGAAAACTTCTAGAACTAATAAATGAATTCAGCAAAGTAGCAGGATATAAAATCAACACCCATAAATCAAATGCATTCCTATACATCAGCAATGAATCCACTCAAAGAGAAATTAGGAAAACTACCCCATTCATGATAGCCTCAAAACAATAATAAAATACATGAGAATCAATCTAACAAAAGAGGTGAAAGACCTCTACAATGAAAACTACAGAACACTAAAGAAAGAAATTGAAGATCTTAGAAGATGGAAAGGTCTCCCATGTTCCTGGATAGGCAGAATTAATGTTGTCAAAATGGCCATACTACCAAAAGCATTAAACAGATTTAATGTAATTCCTATTAAAATCCCAATGACATTCTTCATAGAAATAGAAAAGACAATCATAAAATTGATTTGGAAAAATAAGAGACCCAGAATAGCTAAAGCAATCCTTAGCAAGAAAAGTGAAGCAGGAGGCATCACAATACTAGACCTTAAACTATACTACAGAGCTATAGTAACAAAAATGGCATGGTATTGGCACCAAAATAGACTTGTAGACCAATGGTACAGAATAGAGGACACAGAGACAAACCCACATACATACAGTTATCTCATATTAGACAAGGGTGCCGAAAACATTCACTGGAGAAAAGATAGCCTATTCAACAAATGGTGCTGGCAAAACTGGAAATCCATATGTAGCAAAATGAAATTAAACCTCTATCTCTCACCCTACACAAAAATCAACTCAAAGTGGATTGAAGATTTAGGCACTAGAACAGAGACTCTGAGCCTAATAGAGGAAAAAGTAGGCCCAGGTTGGCCTAGGATCTGACTTCCTTAACAAGACTCCTAAAGTGCAAAAAGTAAAAATCAAGTATCAATAAATGGTATGGACTCAAATTAAAAAGCTTCTTCTCAGCAAAGGAAACAACCAATAATGTGAGGAGAGAGCCTACAGATTGGGAGAAAAGCTTTACCACATGCATCTCTGATAAAGCATTAATCTCTAGGATATATAAAGAACTCAAAAAACTTAACACAAAAAAAAAAAAAACACAAATAACCCAATCAATAAATGGGCTAAAGAACTGAACAGACACTTCATAGAAGAAGAAATACAATTTATCAACAAATATATGAAAAAGTGTTCAATATCTCTGGCAACTAGAGAAATGCAAATCAAAACTACTCTAAGATTTCATCTCACTCCTGTCAGAATGGCAATCATCAAGAATACATCCCACAGCCGGGCGCGGTGGCGCACACCTGTAATCCCAGCACTTTGGGAGGCTGAGGCAGGAGGATGGCGAGTTCAAAGCCAGCCTCAGCAATGACGAGGCACTTAGCAACTCAGTGAGACCCTTGTCTCTAAATAAAATACGAAAAAGGGCTGGGGATGTGATCCAGTGGTCGAGTGCCCCTGAGTTCAATCCCCGGTACAAAAAAAAAAAAAAATCAGGTGGTACCCTGTGCTGGGGCTGTAAAGATCACGCCATCTGAGCTCAGATAGGCAGGTTGCTCAGCCTCTTTGAGCTTTAGTGCCCTCATGTATAAAAGGGGAGAAAAATAATACCCCTTTGTGGGGTCCCTGGCAACCCAGGCATTATAGGGGGCCTTCCAAGAGAAAGTTAGGCTCTGGCAGATAGAGTTTAAAAGGCAGACAAACAACAGAGGGTTAAGGGGTAACCTGGCTCTTCCCACCATCTTGGAGCCCGAAGAGGTGACTGGTGACGACTTCTGAGGGCAAAAGTCTGGAAGACTGAGGTGCAATGACAATTTTGCTGGCTATGAGCAAGGTCTCTGGTGCCAAAGGGAATGCACAAGTCTTCTTAAAACTGAAGGTGGCCAGGCGCCTGTCATCCCAGCAGCTCTGGAGGCTGAGGCAGGAGGCTGAGAGTCCAAAGCCAGCCTCAGCGAAGGCAAGGTGCTAAGCAACTCAGTGAGGACCCTGTCTCTAAATAAAATGCCAAATAGGGCTGGGGATGTGCCTCAGCGGTCGAGTGCCCCTGAGTTCAATCCCTGGTACCAAAAAAAAAAAGAATACATCCCACAGTAAATGTTGGCGAGGATGCGGGGAAAAAGGTACACTCATACATTGCTGGTGGGACTGCAAACTGGTACAACCACTATGGAAAGCAGTATGGAGATTCCTCAGAAAACTTGGAATGGAACCACCGTTTGACCCAGCTATCCCACTCCTCGGTTTATACCCAAAGGACTTAAAATCAGCAGACTACAGTAATGCAGCCACGTCAATGTTTATATCAGCTCAATTCACAATAGCTAAGCTATGGAACCAAGGTAGGTGTCCTTTAATAGATGAATGGATAAAGAAAATGTGGTGTATATATAGTCAATGGAACATTACTCAGCTTTAAAGAAGAATGAAATTATGGCATTTGCCAGTGAATGGATGGGGTTGGAGAATATCATGCTAAGTGAAATAAGCCAATCCCAAAAAAACCGAAGGCCAGATGTGTTCTCTAATATGTGGATGCTAATTCACAATAAGGCGGGGGTGGGGGGGCACTACAGAAGAATAGATTACCTTAAATTAGGTAGAGGGAAGGGAAGGGAAGGGAGGGGAAGGGAGGGAATGTGGGGATAGGAAAGAGAGTAGAATGAAACGGACATTATTACTGTGTATGTATGTATGTGACTGCATGACCAGTGTGATCCTACAACATGTACACTCAGAAAAATGAGAAATTATATTTCATCTATGTATGCTATATCACAGTGCATGAATGCATTCTACTGTCATGTGTTACTAATCAAAGCAATTTTTAAATTTTTTTTTTAACTCCATTAAGGGAATTAAAAAAAAAAAAAAACAAGCTGGGAAAACTTCTTTGTAAGTCACATATCTAGCCATGGCCTTGCCTTCAGGGGGTAAAGAACTCTCTGAACTTAACAGAGGAGGAGCCGGGCATCCAGCTGGACGGGGGCTGACCCACGGGACCAGCCACTTAAGAGGGAATGTGGATTGAAGGAGCCCTAATCAAGGAGATAGCTAAAGATTGCGGTTAGCTGAGAGCCATAAAAGATGTTCTAGTTTCCACCTGATATTCATACATTATTCAAAGAATCTTTGTATGCCCGTGAACACTGTGTGACGCACCTGTAAGCTCGAGCTGTAAGCACCTGTCCTTCTTAAAGCTGTATGTATATAACCGGGTGAGGTTGGTTAGAGTGTGTGGGAAGAAGAAGGTGGTGGTTGGAGTTAGAGCGGTTGGAGTTGGAGAGGTTGCTGGAACTGGAGAGAGAAGAAGAAGAAGAGACCTTTTTCATTTTCATCCTGCCTCCGAGTTTTCTCCCGTGGCGTCGTAGCTGCAAGCAACAGCATCAGGCAGCTACAGTGGATGGCAAAGAAAAGCACGTGGAGATGACTGTTCCCCGTGACTTACCACGAGGAGTCAAAGAGAGCCAGTTACGAACGACTGAGCGCATTCTGGTTTCGTTGATACAGCAGTTCTGAAATGGCAGGATCACAGAGATGGAGACGGAGCAGTGGTCACCGTGGGCAGGGAGATGTGGAGGCAGAGGGGACGAGGTCGTAAGAAGGTAGCAAGGAGACGGGGGAGATTCGTGGTGGTGCACCGGCTCCGTATCTTGATTATGAGCTGGTGCAGATGACAAAATGCCATAGAATGATACACACACACACACACACACACACACACAAAGTGCAAGTCGAAGCTGGGAGATTCAAGTCGAGTTCACGGTACGGGACCGTCTCGGTCGCCTGGCTTCCATCCTGTGCTTGTCTGTGTGAGATGTTAGTATTGGGAGAAACTGGGAGAAGGATGTGTGCCATCTTTTTGTACAACTTCATGTGAGTCTATAGACATTTCAAAAAGTTACCCAAAAGGAACCTCTGAGCTGCCACCAAATAAGTCGTATTTTTCTAGAGATTTGCCTGTTTTATCTACTGCCACCTCTGCAATTTTACCCCAATGAATTTAAAAATATCGATAAGTTGTATTTCTCTAGAAATTTGCCTATCAAAACAGAAACAAGAAGAATCAGAAAATCTAAAGAGGTCATCTGTAGACATTAAAGAAAGGAAGTAAAGTTGTAATAAATGTTCCCGCGTTAAAAAACACCAAATAAGGGGACTGGGGTGGTGGCTCAGTGGTAGAGCGCTTGCCCAGTATGTGTGAGGCACTGGGTTTGATTCTTAGCACTGCATATGAATAAATAAAATAAAGGTCCATCGACAACTAAAAAATATATATTAAAAAACACCAGATCATTTCTATAACACTTCCAAGAATAAACTTCATTTAACAGAATATATATGAGACTTCACAATCTAATATGAGAAACAGCGACCCTGGTCCCAGTTTCTCCTATTCAATAGAAAAATATACAACTAACGGACTCAACCCTCTGTCCTTCAACAGATGAATGGATAAAGAAATTGTGGTATATATACACAATGGAGGATTACTCAGCCACAAAGAAGAATGAAATCATGGCAATTTCCAGTAAATGGATGGAACTGGAGGCAATCATGTTAAGTGAAATAAGACAATCTCATAAAAACCAAAGTTCAAATGTTCTCTCTGATATGAGGGTGCTGACTCACAATAGGTGGGGGATGGGGAGGAAGTGGAGGTTCACTAGATTGAACAGGGGGAAAATGGGGAGAATGGAGGGGAATGAGAGCAGGAAAGACAGTAGGAAGAGCCGGACATCACTTTCCTATGGTCATCCATGTTCATATATGACCAGTGTGACTCCACACCATGCTCACCCACGAGAATGGGAAGTTGTACTCCATGTACGTATGATATGTCAAAATACATTCTACTGTCATATATAACTAAAAAGAACAATTTTAAAAAGAAAAATATACAGCTAAATTGATTTTGTTTTCTTCAATATTTCATGATTTTCTTTTATTGTTTGTTACAATTATTGATCGTCCATATTCCCCCCTTTAGTTCAGTTTCTGTTCCCGTGTTTTGTCCTTTGTCTGACTGGATGTTTGATTTTGATTCTTTTTTTTTTTTTTTTTTTTTTTTTTTTTTTTTTTTTGCTGTTAAATTTGGAAAGTTCTGGGCTGGGGTTGTGGCTCAAGTGGTAGAGTGCTCACCTACCATGCATGAGGCACTGGGTTCGATCCTCAGCACCACATAAAAATAAAGATATTGTGTCCACCTAAAACTAAAAAATATATATATATATATATTTTTTAATTTCGAAAGTTCTTTTGTGTATTTTGAGTGAAACTCCATTGTTAGGAAAAAAAATACAAAATAGGGCTGGGGATGTGGCTCAGTGGTCGAGTGCCCCCAAGTCAATCCCCAGGACCTCCCCCCCCCAAAAAAAAAAAAGAAAACAAAAATGATTTGTAATTTGCCACGGGTGGAAAATGTAATGCCCACAATCGTTGGTACACTAGAACCACAAATGTGCAATATTGTGTGTATACACCACAAGCCACTCGAAGAAGTCTCTCCAAGGGGTTGTGGGTGAGAGAGAGCCTGGCTCATTGGCTGGTTTCCTTTCCTAGTCTTTAAAATAATCTCTAATTATATGCTTTTAGATTGGAAAAATTAACAAATCTGAGTGCCTTGAAAAGCAACGTTTTTAGTCATGTTATTAATCATTCGTAAGCCGATATTAGAAGAGCATTGGCAGACCCAGCAGCAGGGGCTGAGCGCCTGCAGGCTCCTCCCTCTCCTCCCTCTCGCATCCCTGGGAAGGAAGCGTCCAGGCCCAGGCGGGATGGCTGTGCACGGGCAGGCATCATCTGCATAATGACTTTGCTTTGTTCTTTTCTCGCTGGCTAATTGAGTAACTTGTTAAACAAACATGCCTTCAGACTTCGCACCAGATTAGAGCCCTTGGTAAACAGAAGTGGAGTTGGGAATATGCTTCCCCTGGCTGGTAAATAAATTTAGGAAGGGTGAGATTTGTCACAGCTTGCCAACATGTCGAAGTTAATCTCAGATTCTTCCATATTTATGAATAAATGCCAAGCACCGTCACATGCTAAAAGCTCAGGAGGCAAAAAAAAAAAAAAAAAAAGAAAAGAAAAGAAAAAAAAAAAAAAAAAGAAAAAAAAAGAGCTTGCTTTGCTCTGAATCTTTGCTCTGAATCAGAGACCCCCCTTCAATCCAAACGTGCTGCCCCACCAGCAAGGGAGTCCCTTTCTCTCTGACCCAACCACGGACGCATGGTTTCACTGATGTCCAGGTTGGCTGGGATTTTGCCTCGTTTCCATGACAATGAGGGTAATAAAATCCCTTTGGGTTCAGCATTGGACGGGTCCTTTCTCCTGATGTCACACCACTCAGAGGTGGACTGTCCCCCAAAGCTCATGTGTTGAAAGTGTGGTCCCCAATGCAAAAAGTCCAGGGGTGGGGCTTTCAGGCAATGACTGGATCCCACTGAGCGCTGGGTGGACTCCTGGCCCCTCCCGCCGCGATGTTCTGCCTCACCTGGGCCAGAGCAGAAGAGCGGCCCAGCGCGGACTGCGCCCATGAGCCGGGACAGAGCCCGCCTCCTCCGGGTTCCTTCTGTCAGGTGTGCTGGTCGCAGCAACACCCAGCAACACACGGGTGCCTCCTGAGAGTCCAGCACTGTCCCGACACCAGTGCCCCAAACAAAAGGCCTGTCCGTGGACCTGGTTTCTACTAGAGTCTGATTGAGCTCTCCGAGATCCCAGGAGCTGTGACCACCAGCAGGGCATGGGTCCTAGGTGTCTTTTTTTTTTTTTTTTTTTTACCTTTTATTCGAAGTTATTCTATGTGACAGCAGAATGCATTACAATTCGTAATACACATATAGAGCACATCTTTACATATCTCTGGTTGTACACAAAGTAGAGTCACACCATTCGTGTCTTCATACATGCACTTAGGGCAATGATATAGATCTCATTCTACCATCTTTTTTTCCCTTTTTTCCCCCTTTATACCTCCTTGCCCCCTCCATTTTCTTCCCTCCCCATTGTCCTTTCTAGTGTCCCTCTAATCCTCCTATGCTCCCCGTCCCAAACCCCACTGTGAATCAGCCTCCTTATATATAAGAAAACACTCAGCATTTGGATTTTTGGGATTGGCCAACTTAGCATTATATTCTCCAACTTCATCCATTTACCTGCGAGTGCCATCATTTTATTCTGTTTTATGGCTGAGTAATACTCCAATGTGTCTATACACCACATCTTCTTTATCCATTCATCCACGGAAGGGCATCTAGGGGTTGTTATTTGGGTGGCTGTCTGTTCTCCCTATTAGCTTAAAATTTTTCATCTGATCTCAGACTCACCACACAGCATAATTATATGCAGGGACCGTTTTAGGAGAAGCTAATGAGCAAGGAGAACAAGCCTCCTGAGCCCTCCTGGACAGGACAGCATCCACTCCGAGGAGGAGGCGAACCGGGTCCAGTACCAGCTCTGCTCCCTGAACGGGCCATCAACCCTTCTCCTCAGTCTCCTCATCTGTAACGTGAGGGCCGACAGAATATTCCACAGAGTGGTCGTGAGGAGCAACAGGAATGTTTCCTGGGAAGCAGTGAGCCTGTCACATAGTAGACATTCAATAAACGTCAGCTGCTCCCACTGACGCGGGATGCGTACTAAGACCATGCTGGCTGGCCAGGAGTCAGGGCGGCCGGCGTTACTCCCAGGAAGCTCCAGCGGCGCTCAGAGCACACGTTATGCGCCTGGCTTCGGGCCAACCTCTGTTCACACGCTCCTCCATTTTACAGTTGAGGATACTAAACTCAGAGAGGTGCTGCAACCTCCTTAGGCCACACAGCCATCGGGAGCAGACTCAAGATTTAAACCCAGGCTCCTTTTACTGGAGACTCCACGCTTTCTTCCCAGCACGACCCATCTTCCCCATCTCCAGTCATCCCAATGTCGACTGCTCTCCAGGCTGCTGCCCCACCATTGTTCTTTGGGTAACTGTCACACCGCTGTTTCTTGGGGGGGGGGGTTGTTGTTGTTGTTGTTGTTGTTGTTGTTAATAGCCTGCAGCTTAGGCGCACTGCTAACCCCACCCCTGAGTGTGTCCACCTTTGAGCATCATCAGAATCACAATCGCTGTCAGCCTCCAACCCCGCAATCCTACTCTGGAAATAGACGTGCCTGTGTCCAGTGATGAAGGAGCCCTAATTAGGAAGGGCTGTTGTAGCTAGCTGGAAGCCATAAGTTCCACCTGATATGTATGTGACGCACCTGTAGGCACCCGCAAACCTGAAGGTATATAACCGGGTGAAAGGGGTCCGAGTTAGGAGAACGAATTCATTCAGTCAGCCGGGCAGTCACTCGGTCGGTCAGAAGAATCAGAGCGACCAGAACGTAGGCAGAGCGGTTACAGAAGAGAAACCAGATAGAAGACAGAAGAGAAACCAGATAGAAGAAGTAATGACTGGTCAGAGTTAGGCCGAGGCTCCTGAGGAAGACAGAAGACAGAAGAAAGAAGAAGGAAGAAAGAAGAGAGAAGAAAGAAGCTCTAATCTTTCTCTAAGCTAAGCTCTAAGACAAGAAGAAAAGCTCGCTTTAATCTTTCTCTCTAAAAATCTTTCTTTCCCTCTCTAAGCTCTCTCTAAGAAAGTAGAAGTAAAAGTAGCAAAAGCTTAACTCTGCCTCCGAGAATTTTCCTCCCGTGGCGGCGCCGTGGCTGGCCGTGACAGGCAGCTTACACAGTGACACGGGTCCAGTGTGATTTGCTGCATAGTGACTGGTGATAGCAAAAGATCAGAGAGATTCCCAACATGTCCACCAAGAGCAGGATCATTTTTATTTTTTTTGAATCATGACATATCCATGCAATAGGAAAATAAATAATATCAATAAGGACGAAATAACTCCTCAGACCCTGACATGAAGAGATGGAAGAGACACCTTGTAAGTCAGGAAGACCAGGCACAGAGCGACGGCTAACTTTAAAAAGGAATGCACGTACATTTGTATTTGCTAATACATTCCTGAAACTCCGCAGAGATCAAGAAGAAATCTAACAATGGCTGCCTCCGAAGAGCTGGGCAGGATGGAGCATTTTCATGCAGCGTCTATTCTTATTTTTCGTACATTCTTAAATTTTCCATTTTTGAATGGTGACTGCATCGCCTGCTGACAATGGAATAAGAAGAAATCTATTTTCAGGGCATCGAATTGGGAATCAAGAATTGGAGTAGTGGGGCAAATTTGGACCACGTATTTATTTTACCCCTTCCAGCCTCAGAGTCTTCAATAGCAAAATCTCCAAGCTCAGAAAAAAAAAAAAAAAAAAAAAAAAAAAAAAAAACAGTGATCTGATCACGGCACTGCCCATCATCAGAACTGTCATTTATTAAGTCCTACACGGAGCACTGTGAGGAGTGACGTTGTGGAAGCCTCTCAGGCAATGCTGGGAGGCAGGAACAATGATGGTCTTCCTTTCACAGATGAGGAAACGGAGCTCAGAGTGGAGACAGAAGCTAGTATGGAGCAAAATCAGAATTCGAACCTAGGTCTCTGTGTGGGTCAGCTTTCTGTCACTGTGACAAGATACCTGAGAAAATCAGCAAGAAAGAGAAAAGGTTTACTTGGGTTCGTGGTTTTGGAGGTTCAATGCCACAGTCTCTTGACTCTGTTATTCTGAGCCTATGTGGAGACAGGCTGCTCACCTCATGAGCCAGGGAGCAAAGAGCCAGCGGGGGTCCCAATATCCCTTTCAAGGGCACACACCACACCATGCCCCTTGACTTACTTCCTCCTAGAACTAGGCCCAGCATCCTAGTTTCCACCGACCTCCAACAGCGCCACCACCTGGCGCCTCCAACACTTGCACCTTGGGAGGTATTTCAGATCCAAACCAGAGCCGCATCTGGCCTCACAGACAGGGTTTGGGCTCTAGGTTTCCTGCCTTATCTCAATTGGTAATTGTCCCAATTGTGTCCCTCAAATCCCACCCCCAGAGGTCCCCGCTGAGCACTGTCAACTTCCACCACGCCTGGCCCTCACTCATCTCCAATCACCCTCCATCCACCATAGCTTCGGAAATGAACTGTCACTAATGGCCAGTCATATGGCGGCCTAATGGATGGGCTGCAGACTCCCATTAAAATAATGAAATTAGCGAGTTCCGACTCTGGTGACATCGCATGGCACGCAGGCTCCAATAATCACCACCCCACACTCTTTCCCTCGAATTAAAGCCAGTTTATTTATTGAAGGTCTTTGGCTGGACCATCTCTATTAAGCTCACATCATCTGTTTGGGGATGGATTTCTTTCTTTTTTTTTTTTTTGGCTTGTTTGTTTAAATGATGACCAGGCCATTCCCCTGATTAATAAAGTTGTAAACACAGAAATGGCTTCTGGGCTGTGTGCACAGGCAAAGAATATAAGTCAAAGAAATAATTCCTTGGAGACTTGGGTTTTGTTTGGGTTTGGGTTTTGTTTTGGTTTGGTTTTTTTTTTTTTTTTTTGGGGGGGGGTTTGTTTGTTTGTTTGTTTCCAAAGCATAGAAACAACAAGAAAAAAGGTTTTTGAGCTCCAGGAACTCCAATTACACTGACATTTCTGCTGTAGGAATACACCAAGATCCATTTTGCAGGAACCCAGTGAACTAGCTAATCAGATTTCCTTGGATAATTTGCTCCAAAGGTCAGCTGCCTTCAAAAGCACCCCGTGCCTCATTATGCAGTGCAGCAGGCTGCTCGCAGCCTGGGACTTGGAACTCGGCCTCCCGTGGCAAGGAAGCAAATCTGGAATTTATTTCTGCCTGGATCCTGCTGGCTTGGCCTTGGCCAAAGCCTCATCTAATTCTGTGTTTAGCCTGCAGGCAAAACCACCGCCAGAGAAAGCGCTGGGTGCCTGGAGACCAGCCTCTGTCTCCAAGACGGTCTCTCTCCAGTCCCAGGAATATCAAAGATGATGGACTCATCTGAAAGTTGTGTGTCACTGGCAGATTTCAGGAGAGGATCTTATTGATAACGTCAAGGAGGGGTGACCAGACCGAGGTTATCATCACCAAGTCCCGGTCTACCAAATCCCGGACCCCTATTCCCCAAAGTTATCAAGGTGAGACACAAAGACAGAAATTACCACGGACCCAAAGAGACCCCCAGGCCTGTGAATTGGATTTCAGATAGGAAAGGACATTCGTAGAAAAACTAGTGGGATCCAAGTAAAATCCGGAATTCAGTTAATAGGTTCCAGTGTCGGTATCTTTAGCTCTGACTGATGTGCCCTGGTAATGTGAGATGATCACACGGGAAGAAATGGAACTGGGGATTTATGGGAGCTCTCTGCACCATCAGAGCAACCCTTCTACAAATCGAAAATTTATTTGAAATTTTTAGTTTGTATTTGCTGTTTAAAAAAAAAAAAAAAAAAAAAAACTCCACTAGGTTCCTCGAGAAAACTAGGAATGGAACCACCATATACCCCAGTTAATCTCACTCCTTAGTATTTACCCAAAAAACTAAAATCAGCATACTGCAGCAACACAGCCACTTCAATGCTTATAGCAATGCAACTTATAATAGCCCAGGTGTAGAACCAGCCCAGGTAATGCATCAATAGATAAATGGATTAAGAAAATGTGGTCTATGTACACAATGGAGTATTACTCAGCCATAAAGAAGAATGACATTGTGGCAATTGCTGGTAAATGGATGGAGCTGGAGACCATGATGCTAAGTGAAATAAGCCAGACTGAGAAAGTCAGGGTCAAGTGTTCTCTCTCATATGCAGAAGCTAGAGCCAAGCAAAGTGGAAACAAGGCAGGAGGGTCAGACATCATAACGGCCGAGAGAAGCTCAGCAGAGGAGGAGGAGGAGATTGAGGGGAAGGAAGGAGGGACGGGAAGGGGAGGAAATGCAGAATGAGTTTAACAAAATCACGCTACGTGCACGTATAACTGCACCACAGGGAATTCCTCCTTTATGT
The DNA here is from genome assembly GCA_025594165.1 of Tamias sibiricus. Classification (NCBI taxonomy): domain Eukaryota; kingdom Metazoa; phylum Chordata; class Mammalia; order Rodentia; family Sciuridae; genus Tamias; species Tamias sibiricus. The sequence goes on along the minus strand of CM046674.1, from coordinate 13,139,980 downwards.
ATCTCTCTAAAGCACCCATTTAAAAATATGAATAAATGGAAAGTAGACCGATGGAGGAGAAGGAAGAGGGGAAGGAGGAGGGCCGAGACGGGGTGCGTCGCCATCTCTACAAGTCCACTGCTCAACGTCTCTGCTAAAATCCAAGCAAAGACAAAAAGAAACAACAAAATGTGAAACTCAAACTAGATCTAACCATGACAGCTCATGACAGCTCTTCTCTACAAACTGGGAACCGAGAACGGGATTTCTCCAGGCCCCTCACCACGCACCGGCATCCCACCCCACAGCACCACGGCGGGACAGCAGCAGCCACTCAATGTCACTGGCTCGGCTGCCGCTGTCACCGCTCCAAGCCCCCAGCCCCCCACCATGCAGGGCCAGCTCCTGTACAGGTGTGTCTACCTGGCCAGGCACTGCTCCGCGGGGGAGGCCCGGTCCTCCTTTCTGGGAGTCTTGGAAAACTTAGGGAGGCTGATCCACAGCTCAAAAGAAGAATGAAAGGTCGTTGTTGGAGGAGGAAAAGAAAGTTGCTTCCAAGAGAAGGTGCCATGCCTGCCAAGGCCACCAAATCCCAAGACCGCCAAGGTGGGAGGGGCAGGAGGGGGCTCCCGGGAGAAGGCCCTGTGCACCCGAGAGTGAAGAGCGCATTTGGAAAGACTCAACAGAGCCCACCCCAGCAGGAAGACCCGAATCCGGGCCACCAAAGGCAGAGGGTGGAAAGACTTCCCCAGAGATGCTGTAGAGTCGCTGCAGGGAGCAGGGCCCGGCCACAGGGAGAGCAGAGGAGCGCCCCTCCCCCTGAGCTCTGCGCCCACGCTGGTTCCAGCTGAAGATGTCCTCTGCCACCCCTCCAGCTCCCACCCCAAGTCCCTGCTCTGCACTGTGCACCTTGTGTCCCCACCCCCTGACCCTGTGTTAGACTCTGTCCCCCACTGTCCACGGAAAGATCTCACGTGCCTGGGAAACAGGGGTGGGGGGACGGGAGCCGGTCCCTATGCTAAGAGGAGCTGTCGTGACCTGAGCGCTTCTCCTACCTGGCCGGCACTCCATCTCTAACCCACAGAGGAGGAGCGTCATCCCCATTTCTCATACAGGACAATCAAGGCTCCAAGTAGCTGAACAGCCCCACCCGAGGGCATTTAGTGGGGCAGGGGTGGGACGTGGAGGCCAGTACGCCTGACCCCCCCACCTTCTCTAGGGCACCCCTTGCTTTTCATTCCTCTTCCCTCTCCCCTGGAGCCAGACACAAGCCCTCAGAGCTGGGCACGATGCCATCTGAACAGCCACACCTGTTTTTAAAACGTCTCGACTTCTCTGCCGGATCTCCGACACGTGCACACCCGGAGCCTTGGAGCGGCCGGCTGACCAGCCAGGACGGTGTCCCAGGTCTCTTTCTCAGTGGTCCGGTGGGACAAAGCTGGTTTAGCATCTAAAACCCGGATCTGGGTGCCTTTCTCTGTTCCTGAAAAAAACATGCAGGGAACTGGATGGAAGTGTAGATGTGGGTGGACAGGTGGACAGAGGGGTAGGCAGAGGGGTGTGTGGGTGGATAGATGAGTGGATGGATGAGCGGATGGGTGGGTGAATGGATGGATGGATGAGTGGATGGGTGAGTAGGTGGATGGGGGTGGGGGTGAATGGATGGGTGGATGAGCAGATAGATGGATGGTGGATAGATGGATGAGTGGATAGATGGATGGGTGGATAGATGGATGGGTGGATAGATGGATGGGTGGATAGATGGATGGGTGGATGAGCGGATAGGTGGGTGAATGGATGTATGGATGAGCGGATAGATGGATGGGTGGATAGATGGATGGGTGGATAGATGGATGGGTGGATAGATGGATGGGTGGATAGATGGATGAGTGGATAGATGGATGGGTGGATAGGTGGATGAGCGGATAGATGGATGAGCGGATAGATGGATGGGTGGATAGATGGATGGGTGGATAGATGGATGGGTGGATAGATGGGTGGGTGGATGAGCGGATAGATGGATGAGTGGATAGATGGATGGGTGGATAGATGGATGGGTGGATAGATGGGTGGGTGGATGAGCGGATAGATGGATGGGTGGATAGATGGATGGGTGGATAGGTGGATGAGCGGATAGATGGATGGGTGGATAGATGGATGAGCGGATAGATGGATGGGTGGATAGGTGGATGAGCGGATAGATGGATGAGCGGATAGATGGATGGGTGGATAGATGGATGGGTGGATAGATGGATGGGCGGATAGGTGGATGAGCGGATAGATGGATGGGTGGATAGATGGATGGGTGGATAGATGGATGGGTGGATAGATGGATGGGTGGATAGATGGATGGGCGGATAGGTGGATGAGCGGATAGATGGATGGGTGGATAGATGGATGGGTGGATAGATGGATGGGTGGATAGATGGGTGGTGGATAGATGGGTGGGTGGATAGATGGATGGATGGGTGGATAGATGGGATGAGTGGATAATTGCGATAGGTGGATGAGCGGATAGATAGGATGGGTGGATAGGTGGATGAGTGGATGGGATAGATGGCTGGGTGGATGGGGTGGATAGATTAGATGGATGAGCGGATAGATGGATGGGTGGATAGATGGATGAGCGGATAGATGGATGGGTGGATAGGTGGATGAGCGGATAGATGGATGAGCGGATAGATGGATGGGTGGATAGATGGATGGGTGGATAGATGGATGGGTGGATAGATGGATGGGCAGATAGGTGGATGAGCGGATAGATGGATGGGTGGATAGATGGATGGGTGGATAGATGGATGGGTGGATAGATGGATGGGTGGATAGATGGATGGGCGGATAGGTGGATGAGCGGATAGATGGATGGGCGGATAGATGGATGGGTGGATAGATGGATGGGTGGATAGATGGATGGGCGGATAGGTGGATGAGCGGATAGATGGATGGGTGGATAGATGGATGGGTGGATAGATGGATGAGCGGATAGATGGATGGGTGGATAGATGGATGGGTGGATAGATGGGTGGGTGGATAGATGGATGGGTGGATGAGCGGATAGGTGGTTGAATGGATGTATGGATGAGTGGATAGATGGATGGGTGGATAGGTGGATGAGCGGATAGATGGATGGGTGGATAGGTGGATGAGTGGATAGATGGGTGGGTGGATAGATGGATGGGTGGATAGATGGATGGGTGGATAGATGGGTGGGTGGATGAGCGGATAGATGGATGAGTGGATAGATGGATGGGTGGATAGGTGGATGAGCGGATAGATGGATGGGTGGATAGATGGATGGGTGGATAGGTGGATGAGTGGATAGATGGATGGGTGGATAGATGGATGGGTGGATAGATGGATGGGTGGATAGGTGGATGAGCGGATAGATGGATGAGCGGATAGATGGATGGGCGGATAGATGGATGGGTGGATAGATGGATGGGTGGATAGATGGATGGGTGGATAGATGGATGGGTGGATGAGCGGATAGGTGGGTGGGTGAATGGATGGGTGGATGAGCGGATAGATGGATGGGTGGATAGGTGGATGAGCGGATAGATGGATGGGTGGATAGATGGGTGGGTGGATGAGCGGATAGATGGATGGGTGGATAGATGGATGGGTGGATAGATGGATGGGTGGATAGATGGATGGGTGGATGGGTGGATGAGCGGATAGATGGATGAGTGGATGGGTGAGTAGGTGGATGGGTGGGTGGGGGGACGGATGGACGAGTGGATGAGTAGGTGGGTGGATGATACGGGTGGATGGACAGGTAGGTGGGTAGGTGGATGGATGTATAAATAGATGGGTGGGTGGAGGACCGATGAGTGGATGGATAGATGGGTGGGTGGGGGATAGATGGACAGATAAGCATTTATAAGTGCATCACAACATTTCTGAAAGGGACCACAGGAAACTATTAGTGTAGGTGTCATTCCTGGGAGGGAACAGAGTAGCTGGCATGTGGGTGGAAATGGAAGTTTTACAGTCTTTTGTACCTTTCAAAATTTGACCCGTGTGTGATACTTACATATTGATAGCAATATGGAATTTTTAAAACACCTTTGTCAAAAAGATACGTATGAATGGGCGAATGGAAGAATAAGTAAATGTTGAGAATAATAAATTTTAAATATGTTTTAGTGTTTAAAAAAATCGGTTTGCCAGTGATTTTTCTTTGAATCTTGGCACCGTCTTCTATTTTTTTTTTTTTTTTTGTATAAGAATCTAATGGGATGCATAACCAACTTAGCACATAATCAATTATCAAGTTTTGCTATTTTAAGTCAGCCATGCCAATGTGTTGTGGTGTTTTGCAAAAAGCATCTCGACTTCTTGGTTTGCCTGAGAAGGATTGCTCAAGATCCCCTCCGCAGGAGTCCCAGGGAGGGGACACAGGCTTGAGACCCGGGCACGTGATGTCACCCAATTTTCTTATTCAAGCTGTAATTGTTGTCTGTGCACAAACCTGGGCTGCACGCTGGGCCTCTGAACACTGCTCCATGCATCGCTGGGGGACACAGGGACAGGAGGTGAGGAATCAGACCATGACGTCCCCGACCACCATCAATAGGTTTTCCAAGAAGAAATGGAGAGAAGGGACTCTTGGCTGGAAGTCTTCCTTTCTCTCCTTTCTCTTGGTGTGGAAATGGAGCAGGGTTCATTCAAAGCTGGGTTTTGCAGCTTTCTGGGGAGCTGTTTGCATTCCATACCCCAGACAGCAAAATATCATCATTCAACGAGACTCTATAGAGCTGCAGGATGGGTTACCTGCCCTGGAGAGCTTTGTACTCCATCAATATCTAAACCACCATCCAAAACAGACAGAGGCAGTGTTTGCACCCAGGGACTATAGTAAATGCTAAGTTATTGCATGGATGGGGAATGTTGGCGGGTGTGACCAGCTCCTTCCCTGGACGTGGGGTGGAATTTTTAACAGCCAATGGTGAGGTAGGACTATCAGAGGTATAAGGAACCCCCCTTGAGCTATGGGGCACAAGTCACTGTTCTATCCCTTCTGGGGCTGTTTGGAAATCACACCCTTCTCATTAAGAAAGAAAGTGAAAACAGAGAAAAGCCAATAGCGCCATCTTGTGGCGAGGTCTGGTGGCTTCTGTGAGCATCCTTGTGTCCCACCAGTGCCCAGTGTTTTACACGCCCTGTGTCTATGAGTCCCAGGGACCTGGACAGGACAGAGCACCCTGGGCTGGACCAGTAACTAAGGACATCTTCAAGAGGGAGATACTTAAGCCGGGCGCAGTGGCGCACGCCTGTCATCCCAGCACTTGGGAGGCTGAGGCAGGAGGATCGCGAGTTCAAAGCCAGCCTCAGCAATGGCGAGGCACTTAGCAACTCAGTGAGACCCTGTCTCTAATAAAATACAAAAAAGGGCTGCGGATGTGACCCAGTGGACGAGTGCCCCTGAGTTCAATCCCTGGTACCAAAAAAAAAGAAGGAGATACTTGAGAGGGTCCTAAAAGAACAGCTGTCCGGGCATTGCCCGCAAGAAGGACGCTTCTGATGAGGAACGTGGAGGCTGGGAGGTGGGTCTAGACTGGCGAGGACCCTCTCCTTGGCCACTGCGGGGATTCCCGCCTTTGGAGCAGCATCAGGTTTATGTCCCCCCAACACACGGGCACCAGCCCACCCTCCCCGAGGAGGGTACAGTCACCACCTCCCCCAGGCAGACTGGGACGGCGGGGCTCCCGCGGGCTAAGCCACTGCGGGAAGTGACTGAGCTGGTAAGTGACAACGCCAGGATTTGAGCCACCGTCCGCCCGACTTCAGATTTGGCTCTGGCTCCTTCCTCGTCCCAGGCCTCTGCTGTTGCTCACAGCAATGACAGCTTCACGTGCGAGATCATTCGACCTCCACCCAAGCGACCACCAGACCATCTGTCCACCTGAGGTTCCGGCTGAAGCCCTTGAGGTCACGACCCAGAGCCTCCAGCCCTGGTCTGCTGGGCGCCAGGTCTGTCAAAGGCCGCGAGAGGAAGGTGTGGAAATGAGAAACGGGGACAGTTCACTGTGTCACCTTGACTAGACGCCGGGCTGCCCTGATAGCTGGTGAAACATCGTTTCTGGGGGTGTCTGGACAGCATTTGAATCGGTACAGGGGTAGAGATCGCCCCCCATGGCGGGGAGCACGACCCCCTCTGCTGAGAGCGCGCAGAGCGCGGTGGGGGAGGGCGGCCGGGCCGAGGCCTGGGCCGGGGGGCGGATGCTCCTGCCCTTGGCCGTCAGCTTCCCGGCTTGGCCAGCTCGCAGATGTCACACCACGGAACGGCTCGTCCTCTGTGACTGCACGAGTCCCATAGGTGTCTGTCCCTGGAGACACTGGCTGGAACAGAAGGGTTGGGAGGCCTGGCGTCCGAATCCCACCTCCGCTTCAGGCTTGCTCGAATGTCCCGAGCTCCCCGTCTTTCTCCTGCTCCGCCCGTGCCGGCCTCTCTGCTGCCAGCTCTCCTTCTCCTCGTCCCTCCTCTCCAGCTGCATTTTCTTCCTTGCCTTTCCCTGAACACAGGAGATTCCCGCCCCAGGACCTTTGCACTGGCCATCACCCCTGCCTGGAAATGCTTTGCCTCAAATACGCACATGGCTGACTCACTCAGCTGCTTCAAAACCTTTTGACAAATGTCACCATCCCAACACAGCAAGCCTGGCCACCACCACCCCCAACAGCATGCCCCGAACCTCTTTATTTGCTCTGTAGTCCATAACAGTTGGCACCTTCTACATTGCTATCTATAGCCATCATTTTTAATGATTTAATGTCTGGCTTTCCTTACTAGGATAAAAGTATCCCAAGGAATGCTAGAACCGGGGTGTATGCAGCGTCTCCTACAAAACCACTGTATCTCTGAGGTATGTTTGAAATTTTTTTATAAATAAATATTGGGGGTTTATCCCCAGAGGCTACAATTTTATCTGCTTGGTTCAGCAAGGTATTCCAGGTGTCTTGGTCGGTTTTCTGTTGCTGTAACAAAATGCCTGTGACCAGGTACTTTATGCAGAATTGATGCTTATTTGGCTGATGGCTGTGGAAGCTGACAAGTCCAGGTGCGTGGTTCCAGAACCGACTCAGCATCTAGTGCCACATCATAACATGACGAGGGTATCCCGTGGTGAGACAGAGCGAGCCCATCAGCTCGGGTCTCTCTTCTTATAGAGCCACAAATGCCATCGTGAGGACCGCTCTCGTGATACCATCTGATCCAATTGCCTCCCAAATGTCCCACCTCCCAAGACTGTGAACATAGGAATTTGCAGATTAAGTTTCCAAAATGAGCTTTGGGGAAACACGTTCATACCGCAGGACCAAGTGTCTGCAACAGGACCTGACACTTAGTAGGTGCTCAATAAACACTGAGTGCAGCAATTATTGAGTAGAGTGTGTTCCTTCAGGCTAGTTGTTTCCTCCCCCTAGACTTCCACTGTGGACTGCCAAGGGGCGAAACAGCAACTGTTTCCATTTATTCCAGAAGCATTTGCATCTGCTACATATCTGTAACTGCTGGGCGCCAGGAATTCAGCCGGGACCAGGTAGACCAGGTCCTCCTCCCCCCGAGCTTGGGATCCAGGCTGGTAAACGGCCGCTGTTTCATGCACCTCCTGGGCTCTCCTAACGCTGCATGTCCCACCTCAGTCTGGCTGATGCAGGAAGGACGTCTCAGCTGAGTGGCATCTCAACTGCACGCTGACGGGTGTGAAAGAAGGGTCCTCAATATCCCATCCCCCTTTCCTCCTTGGTAATAGAATCCCGCTCTGTCCCTACAGCACACACTTGGGTAATAATGTATCCAGCCAGCTAAAAATCTTTACTAGCATCTCTTGAAGATAGAGCCGGCCACCTGGCACCGATTATGACCAATGAAAGGAAGCCAGGGTGTGGCTTTTGTCCTTTGGCCCTTTGTCTCTCCTCAGCTTCCATGCCTGCTGATGTGATACACGGAGGTGAAGCAGCCCTTTTGCAGCCATGAGGATGGAAGCCGCATGGAAGAACAGGAAGATGAAAAAGGCGAGGTCCCTGGTGGCATCACTTGCCTACTACGGAGCTTATTATTAAGCCAAATAAAACCCTGCCTGGGAAAAGTGAAGCAGGCGGCATCACCATACCAGACTTTAAAATATACTATAGAGCAATAGTAACAAAAACAGCATGGTACTGGCACCAAAACAGACCAGTAGACCAATGGTACAGAACTGAGGACACAGAGACTAATACATATAATTTCAGCTATCTTATATTAGACAAAGGTGCCAAAAATGTACAGTGGAGAAAGGATAGCCTCTTCAACAAATGGTGCTGGGAAAACTGGAAAGCCATATGCAACAAAATGAAATTAAACCTGTATCTCTCACCATGCACAAAATTCAATTCAAAGTGGATCAAGGACTTAGGAATTAGACCAGAGACGATACACCTAATAGAAGAAAAAGTAAGCTACAATTTCCAACATGTCGGATTAGGCTCCAAGTTCCTTAACAAGAATCCTGTAGTGCAAGAATTATTACCAAGAATTAATGAATGGGATAGATTTAAGCTAAAAAGCTTCTTCCCAGCAAAAGAAACAATAAGTAAGGTTAATAGAGAACCAACTAACTGGGAACAAATATTTAATACATGCACATTGGATAGAGCACTAATTTCTAGAATATATAAAGAACTCAAAACACTTGACACCAAAAAAACAAATAATCCAATCAATAAATGGGCTAAGGAATTGAAAAGACACTTCTCAGAAGAAGATACATGATTAATCAACAAATACATGAAAAAATGCTCAACATCACTGGCAATTAGAGAAATGCAAATCAAAAGTACTCTAAGATTTCATTTCACTCCAGTCAGAATGACAGCTATCAAGAACACAAACAACAATAAATGTTGGAGAAGATGTGGGGAAAAAGGCACACTCATACATTGCTGGTGGGACTGCAAAATGGTACAACCATTATGGAAAGCAGTTTGGAGATTTCTTGGGAAAATGGGAATGGAACCACCCTATGACCCAGCCATCCCACTCCTGGGTCTATTCCCAAAGGACTTAAAAACGGCATATTACAGTGACACAGCTACCTCAATGTTTATAGCAGCACAATTCACAATAGCTAGGTTGTGGAACCAACCTAGATGTTCCTCAGTAGATGAATGGATAAAGAAAATGTGGTATATATACACAATGGAATTTTACTCAGCAATAAAAGAGAATAAAATAATGACATTTGCAGGTAAATGGATGAAGTTGGAGAATATAATGCTAAGTGAAATCAGTCAATCTCAAAAATCCAAATACCGAATGTCTCCTCTGATATAAGGAAGCCGGTTCACAGTATTGTTGGGTCAGGGTACATAGGAGGACTAGAGGAACACTATAATGGTCAAAGGGAAGGGAGGGGGAGGAGGGTGCAGGGGGGAAGGGGAAAAATGGTTGAATAAGATGGATATCATTATTCTAAATGCACGATTGAAGACTTGAATGCTGTGAATATACTTTGAGAAAAATGGTTGAATAAGACGGATATCATTATTCTAAATGCATGATTGAAGACTTGAATGCTGTGAATATACTTTGAATACAAACTGTTTTATGTAAAAAGATGCTCTATATGTATAGTATGAACTGTAATACATACTACTATAAATAAAAATTCAAAAAAAATAAAAATAAAAAATAACACCTGTAGGAGCCCTGTTTGGGGAGATGGCTGAGATTGACAAACACCCTGCCTGTTGGAGCCATTAGAGTATGGCTTTCTGATATCTATAGTCACAGGCCATCCCGTCCTCCTTTGTTGATGAGGGTAAGGGAATAAAAGTGACATGCCCTAAGCCCAGGCTACAGCATGTGCAAAACCACTGCCACGTCGGGTCAGACGAGAGCAAGAAGCCCAGCACACCTGGAGTGGAGTGGGTGAGAGAGAGAGAGAGAGAGGGATTGGAAAACCCTCCGCGAGCACAGAACCTGCCGATCAAGGTTTGACAGATCCGACTGGCAAGGCAACGAGGAGCCGTCACTGCTTGTGGGGGGCCACCCCGCCCATGAGCCGCGCACCCCCCTCAGCCTCGAGTAAAGGGGGTACCGGACTTGCATCGCACGCCGCGCACTGTGCAGAGCAAGTGGCCCTTACCGTTGCTGGGCAAAGGAGGGAGTCAGCTCTGGACTCGAGCAGTGCCCAGTGGGACGGGCAGCCCCCCTTTGAAACCTGATCCCTGCCTTGTTCGGTGACGAACATTCCATTGAAGCGCCTTTGGGTGTCCCTCCTGTAAAAATAAAGGGATTCCAGAGCCGGGTGCGGGGGCGCACGCCCGTCATCCCAGCACTTGGGAGGCTGAGGCAGGAGGATCGCGAGTTCAAAGCCAGCCTCAGCAGTGGCAAGGCACTTAGCAACTCAGTGAGACCCTGTCTCTAATAAAATACAAAAAAAGGGCTGGGGATGTGGCCCAGTGGTCGAGCGCCTCCGAGTTCAACCCCTGGCACCCCCAAAAAAAATTTAATCAAAAAGTGACCTTTGTTCTCTATGAGTTGGATAGAAAGAAAAACCTACTCTTTTACTCACTACTGTTCTCCACCCGATCCCTCTCCAGACAAGTAGTTTGTGCTTCTTCCTACAATCTTTTTATACAAGAAATATAGAAAAAAATATATAGGAAGCCGGGCACGGTGGTACACACCTGTCATCCCAGCATTTGGGAGGCTGAGGCAGGAGGGTGGCGAGTTCAAAGCCAGCCTCAGCAATGGCGAGGCACTTAGCAACTCAGTGGGACCCTGTCTCTAAATAAAATACAAATATATATATATATATATATGATATATATAATTTATATAATTATAATTTATATAATATAAAATAAAGGGATTCCGGGTGCGTGCTCTCGTGTGGAAGAGGGCCCTTGAGGTCGCAGAGCGGTCCCACCCACAGCCTGAGAAACCCGTGTCCCAGCGTGGCGCGATCTCGTCACCACCTTCTCAGCTCAATGTCGCAGCCGCTTCTTTTGAACCCAGCCCGTCTCATCAGCGCGGGTCACTGGCGAGACCCCCGAGACAGATTTTGGCATTAATTCACGTAAAGTACCCAATACAGCGCGGGCACCCCCGAAGGAGGCCAGGGGGGACTGTCCGGCCCTGTCGGTGCACCGACGAGTCCAGCGAGATGGAGACGCGTCACCTCCGGCCGAGGGCCAGCCAGAGGTCACCGACGCACACAGAGGGAATGCGGCATGGCCAGATGGAGAAGGAAAACGGTCCAGGGACAGTTACAGAAGCTGTCCTCAGCTGCCACCACCGGGGGGACTGCACGTGGACACGCCATAGCACCGCCACACAGGCCTCTCCCCCACTGGCCACGCAGCCGTGACCTCCAGCTCATCTCGGCAGACAGCAGTCGCTCCCAGGCCAGGCGCCGCCCGAAGTGGCCTTTCCCCGTCCCTCTTGTCCCCGGGCACTCCCCAGAAGCCGGCAGCGAACACCTCACTGAGGGTTTGAGCAATGGAAGCCGCGGTTTCTGCAAATCGCCTGGCCTCAGAGATACCCGAGATTAATCTTCACGAATACGGGGCAAAGGGGGAGGAGAAACCAGGTCGATTTAGGTTCCGATTATTGCTTTTCTCCAGAGAGCACCGAACAGCCAAAAGTTGAACTGATGTTCGTGAGACAGGGAGACAAATCCAGAAATATCACCCAATTACCCGCGGCTTCTGGAAGGCATTTTTCACGACAGCAGGTGGGCCTGCCTTTCTCAGTCGGGAAGGAGACGAGACACCGCCACGGGGCGTTGATGTGGCCCAGGGCACAGGCGCCAACCAACTTAGGGCGGAGAATCCGTCCTCACCCTACGGCGTGCCCTCGAGGACACAGGTCCACTGATTTCTTATTTTTATTCTATGCTGCTATCTTTAGAAGTTACACTGACTATTCCTTCCTGGAATAAGAGAGATATAAAAAAAAAAAAAAAAAAAAAAAAAAAGATACAAAGACGTAATTCGCCGGGCACAGTGGCTAAGCCTGTAATCCAAGCAGCTTGGAGGCTGAGGCAGGAGGATCACAGGTTTGAAGGCAGCCTCAGCAATTTAGTGAGAATATAAGCAATCTAGTGAGACCCTGTCTAAAAATTAAAAATAAATAAATAAAAAAGGGGCTGGGGATGTGGCTCAGTGGTTAAGTGCCCTCGAGTTCAATCCCTGGCACGCACACACACACACACACACAAAGAATAAAAGTGCTCGGCCTCTCTTGGCCTCCGCTCACACCCCTGGAGAATGGGTACAACCCCATACAGCAGGCCTCCTGCCCTCCCTGTTTGCTGGCATTGGGCTGGACGATTCCCTATTGTGGGGGGCTGTCCTGTGCACTGTGGGGTGTGTAGCTGCATCTCTGGGCTCCACCCACTAGGTGCCAATCACAGCTACCCCACCTCCCCCCTGGTTGTAACCAAATAGAAAATTTAGACATTTCAGACATTTCCAAATGATTTTTCGCAAGATCCCGGGCCAAGTCCCATGAGACTACGGAAGGCGCCAATGCCCAAACATGTCCAAAGCCAAAGCCCGTAGTCCACGGCAATTTAAGCCATCTCCCCAAACAGGGCTCCTACAGCCCGCCTTCTGTGATTCTGCCAAGTCCTCCAGCTCCGTCTCGTCCCTTGCCGGGCGGATTTTGGGACCCACACAGCCGAGTGCTTGGGGATCTTGCGAAAAATCTAGACATTTCCAAATGTCCCCAGGAGCAAAACCACACGTGTGTGTAGTAACAAGCAAACACAGCACAGAAAAATGAGGTGGGGAAAGTGCTTCTTGGAAATCCCCCCACACGCATCCACCAGCGTCTGACACGACGCCAGTTTTAACTTCTTCCCGACATCCAGGCCAGAGCCCGAGAACTCGGGGTGGCCTTTTTCTCTGTATGTCACGAGGTCAGGGTCAGCTTCCTGGGGTGCCCCGGGAGCAGTCACACGTGGCTGCCCACTTGGAGGACCCCGTTCCGCTGTTGGTGTCTTGAAGTCCACAGGAACGTGGGTCAGCAGAGGCCTGGCATCTTCCCCTGGCACTGGGCCCCCGTGCCCCTGCCAATCCTGCCCCCGGGAGCTTGACCTGGGACCCCCGCTCTCCCACAGGGTGACGGGAAGGGCTGCAGGAGGCGTCTGGATTCTCCAGGCTAATCTGAGAGCGCGGGGTGGGAGGGGAGGAGGGGGATTTCCTGCTGCCACCAAAGGAACCCTCTCACTGTGACCGCAGAGGGTAGGCAGGAAGACGGGACAGAACCCAGGCTGCGGGGACCGATGACAACGTGGAAACGAACACGAGAACATTTAAACTGTCCAACCTTTCCATTTTGACTTCAAGGCTAGCCGATTACGGAAAGGAGTGGAAAAGAAGTGCAACTTTCCTTGCGTGAGAGACAGAACGGGTCCCCCGTGCCGCCTGGGTTTCTGAGCTAAGTTCACACTGCAGAATTTGCAGTCACTTGATTCGGGGTTCTTATTTTAAATGTTTTCACTTGTATCCCAACTACTGTCCCCCCCCCTTAAAAAAAGATGAAGCAAAGATCTAAAGTCCCGGGAGCTTTTATTTCATAAGAGGAACGTTCTAGACGGCATTAGATGCCATGTTTAATTAGCTCTCAGGAAAACAGAGTTTCTTCCAAGGACTGGCTCTGTGTCATGACACGCTCCACGGCTCTAACGTCACACTGGGCGGGACGCGCGGTCTCCGGCGTGGAAAGACAAGCAGAAGTCAAGGGGCACAGACGTGCACCCCAAGCACTCGGCTGTGTGGGTCCCAAAATCCGCCCGGCAAGGGACGAGACGGAGCTGGAGGACTTGGCAGAATCACAGAAGGCGGGCTGTAGGAGCCCTGTTTGGGGAGATGGCTTAAATTGCCGTGGACTACAGGCTTTGGCTTTGGACATGTTTGGGCATTGGCGCCTTCCGTAGTCTCATGGGACTTGGCCCGGGATCTTGCGAGACTTGGCCGGAGATCTCGAGGGACTTGAGCGAGATCGCGGAGGAGGTCTGCGCCATTTTGGAGGTTAGAGGAGCGTGGACGGCGTGTCGGGGTGTAGTTAGAGCCAGAGAGAAAAGTTATCAGAATAAAGGGCTGTTTGTTTCCAGTTCGTCTCTAAACTTCTTCCCGCGGCTTCTTTGCTCCAAGCGGCCATCGCTTCAGGCGACAACAGCTGGCGAATGTTTCCAAGGGGACCCATCGGACACCACAGACAAGATGCATGTCCCCCCCCCAGAGGAAAAATATCAAAACCAGTTCTGTTTCTTTTCTTTTTTTTCACTTCATCCAGGAGGAGCTCCTTGCTCTGCCGGAGCCCGAGAGATACTCAGGGGAGGCCATTTGGGAGCTGGAGCTGGAGAGAAGGAACCTGCGTGATAAGAAGGGAAAGGGAGAGGACAGAGCTGGGGACAGAGTGGAAGGTTCTGGAAGCCTACGTGGGCCAGAAAAACCCTCCTCTCCCAAGCCGGCGTTCTCCAGGGGCGTCTGTCCCCCAGGCTCCTGGGCTGTGAGGAGAGTCCCCGCAGGCAATGGGGACAGACCGAGTTCTGAGCTGGGCTCCCGGGGGGAGCCAGAGCGCTAGAGCCCAAGGGGCCCCCAAGAGAGACTGTCCCCAAATTAGTGGGAAATTGACCTGAGCAAACGTTGCCTAGTCTCCGAGGACCCAGAGGACCCCACCTGGCCTGGGTCGTTCGTCCCACTTTGTCATAAAACATCGGACAGATTCCGACTGTGCCTTGGGACCGTGGGGTCCCGAGGGCAGGAGCCTTTGCCACCTGTGGTGACATGCCCTAGGTGGCAGTCTCTGGTGTCCTGCCCACCGTGGCCTCACCCTAAGGCTCTTACTCGCCCATTCCCAAGGCCAGCCCACTCTGGAGGCCAGGGCCAGCCTGTGCCCACGGCAGCCATTAGTGCTGCAGAGCTGACCGGCCCCGGGACGCGGACTCCGCCCTGACTCTGCGGGAGGGTGTCCCACACCCCAGCTCCGTCCCCTCGAGGCCGACCCCGGGTGCGTGCCCGACACAGGGTCATCCTTTCAAGTCCCCACACACGCTGAACACGGGCTGTGAGCCAGGCGCAGGGTCCACTCGGGACTGTACCGACACCGGTGCGTCCCTTCCTCACGGAGTGCGTGACAGGGTACTCGGGGACCCCAGAACCACCACGAGGGGCTCCGTCTCCCGCTCCTGACTTAACTGCCCTCCCCCACGGCCACGCCCGCCTACGATAACCTGAGAAAAGCCAGCCCACCCGACCCCGTCCAGTCTCTCCAGAACGGACGCGGTGTGGACAGCGAGTCAGGAAGGTGGACGCGAGGGCATCGTCCCCTTGTTCTGTGGCCGCCGGCCCCGGGGCCTCCTGTGAAAGGTCATCCCCTGGGGAGGCTCCAGCCCGTGACCTCGTCGGTTCCTGAAGTCCTCATCTCCTGGCACCATCACCTGGGGGCTAAGTGTCCCCAACGTGGGGGACACATGCGGTCGCAGCAAGCACGCGAGCACTTACCAGGCCCCTCGAGTTCATGGCCTGTGCACCCCTGGGGGCTGCGAGCAGCGGGGCCTCGAGGTTCAAGGTCGCTGGGGCCTGACCGCCCAGCTCCACAAGGTCCCTAGGGAGGGGCCCACCGCCCTCCTTGTCCCCTGCATGAGCCACCTAAGGCTCTCGGGGCGTCCCCAACACCCCCAGACCACGGCTGCCCAGGGTCACGTGGTGCTCAGCAGGGAGGAGCCGGGCCCAGCCACCACACTTCACAATGGCCGCGTTCGAAGACACAGACGTGGGGACTTGGACCTTGCGTGATGGCCGGGAAGCCGACTCGCAGTGGCCCCGAAGTTCCTCGGCAGGAGCCATCTGAGGGTGGGGAGTCGGAGGCCAGCCTCACGTGGAAACAGCCCCCAGCCCCCAGCCCGCACCCGACGTCCCGTACGACCCAGTTCCTTCTGTAACAAGGAGCAGGTGTCACCGGTTCTCAGACACGATCAGACTCTGCGCGTTACTGACACAGCACCCCACAGAAAACACACAGAGAGAAACAGAAGACGCCTCGACCCCATGAGAAGACAGAGAAAGACGACCACGTTTCATTCCTCTGCTGCTACGACAGCGCTGCGTAACAAGCAGCCCCAGAACTTCCGCCTCACAAGACAAGAGACGTCAACTGTCTCCACAGACCAGCGTCTGGCTCTTTTGGATCCAGTAAGATTTGTTCATGGGGCTGCAGCAAGTTACCTAAGGCAACAGGTACCACTGCATCTGGACGTCAAGGGGACAGCTGTGTCCTCTTCCACAAGGTCACTCGTGTTCCTGCAAGATGTCCCCTCCCTTGACATGGCTTGACAAGGTTCCAAGAGAACACATGGATGGGGGGGGGGGGGGGGGGGGGGGGGGGGGGGGGGGGGGGGGGGGGGGGGGGGGGGGGGGGGGGGGGGGGGGGGGCACAGTCTCTTCCGACCTGTGCTCCGAACTGGCCCAGTGTCACCACCCCTGGGTTCTATGGCCCAGATCAAGCTCCAGGACCCACTTGGATTCAGGAGGAGAGAGATGGGGTCTGTCTGTTAATAAGGGGAGCTGGAAAGTCACACTGCCGCAGGGTCACACACGGGGGCTTGTTTGCCATTTAAGGTTGAGGAACAGACACCGGGAGGCAGGACCTCGGGGCTCTGGGGTGGAGGCCACCGGTGAGGACCGTCCCCTCCAAAACACCTCACACGAGGAACCCAAGATGCAGCAGCATGAGGGCAGAGACACCTTCCCATGTCCCCGAGCCCAGGACCTGACCCTAGGCTGCCCCGCTACGACCTCAGGGGGGCTCTGTGAAAGCCCCTCGGTCCATGGCCACTCTCAGGAGGCCGTCCTCGGAGGCTTCCCGACCCCGTCTGCCACCACGGCCATGGGCCACGGCCACGCTCCCTCACCCAGCGCCCTTCTCCTAAGGGGCCACTAAGAGCCGACGTAAGTGGCTTCAAAAACGTGAAATCATCAGAATCAGCGATTTTTTGAGAGTCAGCTTGAAATACAGTAAATAATCCCGCCAAAACCGAAGCAGATAGCACCAGAAGTGTCTGTGTCCCTCCAACCACACGACCACGACGTCTGAGGACACTCCAAGGGGAGGAGGGCACACTCGGGGCCACAGAACTGGGGGCCGTGACGCCCCACCCTTCCCTGCCCCCGCAGAGTGTCACCTGCCACGTCCCCTGCCTCCCTCTCAACCAACCCTATGCCCAACTCGATCTTTGGAAAGAGAAAGGAAATAACTGTTTAAATAAAGGTGACATACCCCGGCACTCGGTCACCCTCTTGGTCCTCCCCTGCTCCCATCTAAAAAAAAAAAA